>JAGDQP010024504.1:0-27893 GCA_022664845.1 Lepisma saccharinum | reverse complement strand
CATCATGCCAGACCGTATAGAAGGCCGAAGTTAGATCCATAAATACGGCAGCAGCCCTTTAGGCTGAGTTCAATGCTGTTTGAATGTCTGTGGAAACACGAATCAGCTGGTCTATTATAGATATTTGCGATCGAAAGCCGGTTTGGTTATTGTTTATGAGATTTGCTTCTTCTAAATATGAGCTTAATCTTTTAGCTATAGCTTTTTCGCAAATGTTGGTGTTGCTATGGTGTTGCTTAATGTAATGGGACGGTAGTTATCGGATTGAAAACGACTTTTATTATGATTAGGAATAAATATAGTGTAAGCTTGTTTCCACGTAGAAGGAATGAAACCCATTTTGATTGAAGCTTTGTAAAGAGAAGTAAGAATCTGTGTAAGATGGGAGGAGTTTTTTTTCAGTGCCAAGTATGGTATGCCATCGGGGCCCGGTGTAGTGTTTCTCTTTTTCTGTATAATGGAGATAATTTCATTGCTTGTTATTTCGTCCAGAAGAATATCAATATTTTAATTTGTTCTATCTTGTTTATCTAAATTTGTAATATCATTGAAGTGATTTATGATCTGATGGATAGTTTTGGCTGTGTTTGAGACTTCCTTTTGGAGATTTTCTGTAAGATTCTGATTATCCTCTTTTGTTTTCTCAGTATATATTTTTGTGGAAGATCTTTATGAGTGGTTTGAAATAGGAGCATTGTCCAGAGTACTTGGTAACGATTTACCTTAATTTCGGTTACGCTTGACTGAGATGGCTTTAAAGAATGCTTCAATATTTTTGTAGTAATTTTCCATAAGTGTAGATATATGTTCTATTCTTCTGGATTCCCTATGTGCGCCGATTTTCATTTTGATTTCTTTGTTTAATCTGTTAATTTCATTTTTCGTAAAATCAGAGGGGCTCCTGTGCATGATTCTGGTGAGATTACGCTTATATCTTATTAGTTGAAATATATCTGCTGGTAATCTTTTCGCTGAGATAATTATAGTTTCGATTGTAATCGTCTGTTTCAAAGTCGATTGTATGGAATCTAGTATATTTTTGTTGGTTTGCTTAATGTCATCTATTGTGTTGATAGATAATATAATTTCTGAAAGGCCCTGTTCAATTATTTGTTTATATCTGTCCCGGTCTACCTTGTTGTAATTTGTGTGTTTAATGGTGTTATTATTTATATTAATTTTGAGGTTGAAGTGTAAGTAAATTTCACCAACTTGGAACATATAGATTAAATATTTGTCATTTAATTTTGACTCCTTTTTTCTCTTGATTTGATGCTGGGAAAGGCACTGCAGAGGTTTAACACTTTAAGTACTGTGTCTTATTTCCAAGCGTTGTCCCGCTCGTGTGCAGTACATAAGACCATAGGTTAAATAGGGGCACCTTGGTAATTATTCATTGATGTGAGGTATTTCTGCAAATGATGTTCTATTTTGATATTCAAATCGTGTTATTTGTACCTGAACATCAAGAATGTAATGGGATGCTTTTATTAGTTGGGGAATTGTAGGAAGCTTAGCTCAAGCTCGTTTGCGAAGCTCATCCTTCGAACTACTAGGTCCTATTACTTATCGTTCCATTACATATTGTGTTTATGGGACGTCTTCAATATATAACAGCAACAATGAGGAATTTACTATTGATTGGTGTTGGGTAGCAAAGGAAATGATTCATTCAATAGTTAATGTCAAACATATAGAAGAACATCATTTATGCTTTGAACATTGTGCGTTCAAATAAACTTGTAGATACTGTAGAAGTATACATGTTTATGATAAGCGTTTGGATTTTGTAATTATATTTTATGGAACAAAAATGTACAAGATTTCTTGAAAATCATGTCTACAGCACATGATAATCCGTTCAGTTGAAAAGTATATGTTGTTTTGTATAGATAAATAAGAATGGTGAACTTGACATGGAAGTAATTAAAGTAAAAGTTAAGCACAAACTATTCTCCATAAACGAATATCTCAAAAGCATGTTTACGTTTCATAATATGGTACAAGTTTCTCTACAGACGGTAACAGAATTGATTCAAGTTCTAATGAGTCAAGCAGTAAAGTGTTATTCCAGATCATTCCTAAACGAAGCGTTAAAAATCAATAAACATCCGAGGTATTATATAATAGCCTTCGAAAAAGACTCTTATCGGATGACGATTTATTATTTCTTTGACAATGCAACATAAGAGAGCTGAAAGAAATACCAAAATGTTATCAGTTAATACAGCAACATTGAGTGAAGAGCGCAATCAATGTTTTTTTTTCAAGTATGAGAAAAAAAACCAACCGGAGACACCTAAGAGATAACAATTGAAGACCACAGGAAAAGAACGTACTTTGTCCAGTTTCGGTCAAATTGACATAAGAGTACTATTTGTTTGCTCTTTGGAGGTCCTTTTTAATAAACTACCATGCATGAACAGAATATGCATAGTGATGCTAATACTAATAATGGACTTTTAAAACGCCTTCTGCTATAAAAATCAAGAAAATTGATAATAAACTTTCTTTCCTGTCTTCAATTGTCAGTTTTCTGGATGCTGCCACTTTAGGAAGGTTTGCCCGAATTTCGGAAAGCGATACGATTATTTGCGTATATTAAAATGTTACGCAATGAAAAACAGCCAATGTCAATCTCAGATTAAAACAACAGAGCCAGATAACACCAGCCACCAATGTAATAAAACTCAAACACAAATTATAATTATAGGTGGCTTAAGAATTAATGTCATCTGGTTCGTTGAATAATCAATGGCTTGCAGAAGAAACTTACACACTATTAATGATAACTTCAATATTATATTGTATTAATAAACACAACAGTAGATACCGGTGCTTGTCAGACTCGTAAATATATCAACTCTCAAACAATTAAAGCTAGGTAAACACATGAATATTTGCTTAATCACCTACATCAACAATTGTGTGGTATAAATCACTGGAGAAATAACATTACCTTTGCAATATAAACAGAGCATTCACTGTATGAAGTGATATGTTCACCAGCTAACAGGACACCGAATATACTACGGAGACTCGAATCAGCCAACATTTTTGGGAAATATAAGTGAGCATTGATACATGCGGATTATATCCTAATAAAAATACAGAATGCACGAAGGATGGAGCAATGGACGTTGGATATGTGTTTTATGAAAATATAAGGAATATCTTCGGAAAACAAGTAATCAAACATCCACTTGGAGGAAGTATATATAAATTGGTCTAGCAGCTGCGGTGGTTCAACGGTTAGAGCGCTCACCTCTGGCGCTTGAGGTCGTTAGTTCAAATCCTACTCGTGCCATGTGGCCATGTGGTGGACAAACACCGTGTACGTGGGTTTTCTTGTTGGTCTCCCGTTTCCTCCCACTTTTTTTATTCCATCAATCACCCGATCATCATCCATCCGGCCTGAGCCGAACTTGCCTAAAGGCCTTTAAAATAAATAAAAGAAAATAGGTAGATACAGATGAACACAAAAGTCAAGGTGTAGTTCCGATGCGAACTTTGAAATCCGAAACTATGCACACATGATCCAGAAGAGAAGATTTATTAGTGATAATAGAAATGAAGGATTTGGAATGTCAGTCTGGGATAGGCTCACTTAAAGAAAAGTCGACATACCCGAACTTAATGAATAAACCGAATATCAGTGTCCAAACAATTGTGTGGGAACAAAGCATGAGGAAGTGCAAACTATGAAATCTAATTTCGATGAGACAATACAGGACGATCAAAAACCATAAGAGAGGATCAGAATCAGATAGAAGAGAATGAGGAAAAAGAGAAGATAGAAGAAAAAGATGAAGAGATGGAGGAAGTAAAGATGGAAAAGAAAGACGAGACAGAAATGAGAGAGACCAAACAGAGTGACATTAACGCAGTTGGTAGAGCTTTGGCTTCGTATTCGCTAGGGCCTGGGATTGATCCCAGGGGTCGATCATCCAGACTGAGACTTTTCTGGAATTTTCCTCAGTCAGAGTAGGCTAATGCTGAGACGTGAGCCACAGTTGAATAAAAACCTATAAACAAAATTCAAATTCCAAGGGCAGAGGGTTGGAATGAAAACAAAAAATAAGGTTACAAGGTATAACCTAATGAAGAAATACAACCAGGAATAAGAAATAAGGCTGAATTTGAAGTGAATTTATTTATGGCTTTTAGGCATCTCGGGCTCAAGAAGAAGTAAAGGGTGCATACTATGTTTAGATACTGATTTAGCACTACAATTTGACTGCATTCTAACTTTCTATATGTGGAATACTTATGTTCCAGAGTTGCCATAACAGGAATATTGATAGAAGTTAATTAAATTTATTTCTGAATTTCTGATTACTTTTGAATTTTTTTTTATTTTATTTGTAGATTGCTATGCGTGCAAAGTGTCTAGGTCATATTAATTATGCTTCGAGGCAAATGTCGGGACCGGCTTAAGCCATAGTGCTGTTACCACACATTCAATTCATTTTATCTTATCGAGGCGAATGTATCAATACCGAGTGACTTAATAGTTACTTTTTATTTTACTGTTGGAACTTTTCTTAGTATCATTACACATTCTTCATGACCGCTCATCGAACATGAAAAGAAAGAAAACTCCAAATCTAAAAGGCTACCAAAATTGTGCAGGAATGTTAGTGGTGTATTCCAAGAACAAACATGAAAACGTCCGAAAAAAATTGACAACTTGACTACATCAGGCATCCCTGGGAAAAATGGCAAACATTTCTCCTTCCCTTCAGTATTTCCATGTAATGACTGACAATCAGAATTCGCACTTTAAATTTCAGTTTTGCGGGAATAGCAGTTTTCAATATATAGGACGCGCAAGAACGATGTCTCTATGGGTTTTAGCGTAGTTAAGTGCTATAGAAGACTGGGTAGCGTAATTTTTTGGACATCTGGTATGTTCATATGTACAATTTGGTCACTGTTAGCAAGGATTTAAAAAGTAACTAACAAGCAAACATACTGATGGGATAGAAAATTATATTTTTTCTTCCCTCATGATTACAATGTCAAAATATGTGCGCATGCAAATTTTGGCCGCTCAAGCGTAGTGGGTACTGGGTGGAAGGCGTGTCGGAGTGCATGTTCTTCATGACCGTCATCTTGAAATCTGCCATATTGAATGTAGACTGATTTTCTTAAATGCGAAGGGGGTCGTGAAATATGTCATTCTGGGCTAGAATTTTACGAGAAATAAGTTTGTGAAGTCTGTTTTTCCGTAAATGTATTATTGTAACAGATAAGGGTATATATGCCATTTCTATACGGGTAATGATGCAATTATCTGAAAACACCCATTTTCTTTCGAAATAAGCAAAGAAATTAAACTCAAATAAATACAATTCCATATCGAAAGGTAAACTATACTCAGGAACAATTTGTATTTAATTTCCTTCGTTATTTAGAAACAAGATGAGTTTTCAAGCTATTGAATCATTACCCAATACTAGTGCCACATACACTTGTCTATCACAATAATACATGTACCAAAAACTGTCTTCAAAAAGGTATCTCTCGTGAAATTGTAGCCCAGAATGACATAATACGCGACCCCTTCCTATTTAAGAAAACCAATCGACATTCAATAAGCCGACTTCAAGATGGTGGACATGAAGAACATATCCTCCAACAGGAAGCGCCTTCCACCTAGTAACCATTACTGTCTATTTGCTTCCTATTTCTTTCAGCGATTTAAGAACATAAGGATATTTCCAAACTTTTTTTTACCACTTTCCACAAAGAGAATTTGACTTTTATATCATCGATATCTCCCAAAGTAATTGCGCTCGAGTGGCCAATATTTGCATGCGAACATACTTTGACTTTGAATCATGAAGGAAGAAAAATATATAATTTTTCTCTGTCCAATCAGTATTTTTGCTTGTAAGTCCGCATTGGAAAGAACTTAAGATAATAAGATAAGGAGTTAATAAGATTGAATTACTATGCAAAAGGTTATCACGGAGAGCTCCCGGGTTTTAACTCCGCTCCAACATTTTTTCTTCTTGTTAGGTCTAATACAATTGGTTGAATTAAGTGCATCATGGAAGATGTTTGGCCATATCAATCTTTACTTAACATTAGACATTTGCTAAATGTGAGATCATAGAGCGCTCTATCCATATTAGAAAATATCGACACTAGAACAGAATTCCCTACTGTAGAATAATAGGTTCTAAGTCGAAGATGATGTACTATTAATTGTTTAAAAACAAACATGAAACAACTCATAACATTATATAAATGATCAATATATACCCATCTAGGTTTTATCATATTACCATTTATCATATCGTACAATTGTCGAATCTCATACACAATGTTTTACAAACTCATTTTAAGCTTCATCGTTCATTATATTCAGCAACAATACTTACAAAACAGAAACCTAAAGAATTCTTTTTTTTTCAAATACGACTAAACTAGCTTTATTGTTCAAAAGGATGAACCTGCTTTATTATTTATTTTATTCAACTTCCAACAAGATTCTAATATTTCCTTAAAGCGTTTAAATCTTTGAGTGCCAGAACACTATGTTTAGAGTTTAATGTATTACTTACTAGCTGCAAGATGTTAAAGATTTTAAATAATTTTTCTGTAGTTAATATTAATGAAGTTCTAATTTCCATTTTAGCATTAGACGTTATACATAATTTTTTATTTACATTTCATTTGAGAACGGTATGGCCATCATAGAAATGCACAATAGTTCCATTAATAAATTAAAAGAGTTAATTCTTGAGTGTTAGAGATGCATTTTAGTAAACAGAGTTTTCAATGTGTTTAGCAGTTCATTAAACATTGCAATTGAGATAAAGCAAATATAATTACTGTACTTATCTTGTGTGTGGAAGTAGAGAAGAAAAGACATTGACAAGTTCTATATAATGTTGAACTAAAATAAATTGACGCGTAATTTATTCTTGTATTTTATTTATAAAATTCTGTTGTCAAACGTAGAATATTCATTAATTTTTCTTAAGAGTAGAACGTAGTAAATGTACTAGATACTGTTGAAAGCGCTTCCTATGCAATCTAAAGTATTTTGAGGCAATGACAAGACTTGTGTAATTTCGCTTTGCTTCCAGCCAACGCCTTCACTGAATATTTAATCATACTAATTAGTTCATTGATATAATAAAGATTTAAATAGGAAACATAAAGAGGGTGCTTATTTGATATTCGTTTTAAAAAGATATAGTAAAACCAACGTGTTATTTTGCTGACAAGGGTAATGCACATTCTGCTGAAACCAACATTTCTGGAATCTGTTTGAAGAATAACAGGGCCGTAAGAGTCCTGCGGGCATTGTAAGAGTATTGGTGATTCTAGTTAACTGTGGGTATTGTGGTTTATCCATACCATATTACTGTAGTAGTACACATCGTTGTGGTTATCTTTTAACGCCATACTATAAAATGTATGGTTCTGTTATCCTTAGTGTGGCTACTGGTAGTGTTGCATTGTTTACATAAGGAAAATAGTACGTATAGTTATGGTTATAAAAATTGCTATATTTGTTATGTAGAAAGGACAATACGTTCTGTTTGAAGAACCACGTTAGTAGAGAAAATATCGTACTGCTGTGGGCTCTCATGTATTGCCAAAATGACCATATGATGTGTGAATAACATGTGATATCAATCAATGTGTCTAGTGTGTTTGCACATTTTTTGGTTTTATAAGACTATGGCGGTCTTTTCTAGTTAATTTGTAACGTTAAAAAGACTTCATCAGATATTAAAGTTGAAGGACTATATCTACATTCAGAGTTTCAAATGTTAAATATCTATTTTTAAAGTTTGTAGATTGGAAATGTTTCCTACAAATATATTTAGAGATGATAACTTATCGAGCTGCACATATGAGTAGTTACTATTTATGAAAAAGTCAAGTGTTGTTTGAATATGTTTCCATGCTTACATCGTACTGACAATGTCGTTCTTCGTTGTGTAGACTGTATTATGCATGCATTAGAGAAAGTGAGAGACAGGAGAGAGAGAATGAGAGAGAAACAGAGAGTCACTAGTGTAACGTGATTCCTAACGAACGTAACCTAACCTAATTAGTGTATCACATGGATTGTTGTTTGATCCCACATATGAGCTTCAGTTCTGTACGCACGCATTTGAATCCCGTAGGGTTATTTGGGGTCATCCGGACACGCTAAGCATATATTCATTTCTGAAAAAAAAAAAAATGTGACGCGATCATGTTGATATATGATACATGAAAATTTCCTCTATGCCATGATGGTAGTATTATTACATTAATATGATTTCAATAGATATGCTACAAGCATAATTACAACCGTGCATACTGTCGTGATTCCCCAAATGTTTTGGGGAATTCCGACATAGACTATGGGGAACTTCGACACCCAAAAATAAAAATCTATCTTAAAAGTTTAAAATAATCAAAAGATATATAATTGATAAAGTGCATAAGGAATACAAACAATACAAACCAATGTACCATAATGTGCAATAGCAATGACAAATTGAGTCTGATATTATTAGGTTTGGTTACTATTAAAAGTGTCACATAATCTAACAAACTACCTACTTAGCTATTGTTAAACTAGCTACTTATAAGACAAAAATGCAAACACAAATAGGGCACTGCGTAAGCCTATGAGACATAGCCTATAGGAGGCTAAAGAAGTTAGTATAGTTATGAGATTATGTTTCGATACACATTGAAATGATAGCTGAAAATAGGCCCTCAGGTTTCTTTAGTTCATGCGTTTATTTTAATGTCTCACTTGAATCTGTAGACAGACTCGCTAGTTTACTGGCAATTGTGGCAGATGAAATGTGGATTACAACCATCTCTTACACATTTCTCATGAAACCAGTAACAACATTTCGTGCACTCTACCCATGCCTTCCTCGAAAGCTGCAATAGTATCATTGATGACACACTCCACAATAATCCTTCGCTTTCTCATTGGATCATTCGTCAGCAAAACTCTTCACATCAAATGTTTCGTTTTCTTTGAAGTTCACCGTAAGATTTAACTTTCACCTACATTTCTTAACAACTGTTTTCTTAGATCCACGTGCTTTCTGGTGTGATTTTGTGTTTTCTTGCAGTTCTTGTATATGTTTTGGAGATGTCAAGACTATTGTTCCTGTCACGATGCATCCTGAAAGTTCGAACATTTTTCTGGGGTGTTGGAGCTAATGCTTGAAGAGATGTACCTGGTTCTTGATTTGGAGGACTTGAAAGGTCGTTTTTGTTTGGTGACGTTGTATTGTTGTGATGCACTAATGGTGTGTTGTTATTATTATATTATGATGTTGAACCCGAGCTGGAGACCGTAGTATTATGATCAGATGAATCAAAGTTTGTCCTAAGAGATGCAGACTGAGGCTCTTCCCCACTAGTCCTAACAGAACAGAACTGGTGTCCTTGTAATGATGTAACGCGGGCAGGAACGCACTTTCTGGAATTTTGTGGGGATCTATGGGAAATATTCCATAAGCTTCAAACCCATGAATGGTAATAGCAACTGTGGCAGCTCTTACCCATGCTTTCCTAACAAGAGTTCCGAAAACACATTTCGTGATGGGTACACCTAAATTTGAATGAAACCATAGACGGCATTCTTCATTGTAGAAATGCTTTAGTGGTTAGAAAAAGATATATATAAAGGTGGCAACTTGTGTGTTCCATGAGGAGGTAAGCACAACAGGTTGATATCCAATCCGCAGGTTCTTTCCAGCACACTGAAATCCTTACAATGTAATCCATGTCCATCAAGAATCAAAAGAATTTGACTTGAAGGTTTGTATTTCGCAAGATGTTCCAAGAATTTTGAAAAAAAAAAAAGCAAACAACATCAACACTTGTCACATACCCAGAATCTGACATTTCGACCACTGTTCCTGGAGGCCTTCCATTCATGAATTCTTTTTTTTTTCTTTAACCCTTCATCACTACAAAAGAAGGAGGAAAATTCCCAGAAGCACTGGCACAAGCCATTACAATAACCGTCTCTCCTCTCTCTTGATTAGATTGACTGTACACATCTTCCTTCCCTCTTTTAGATAAAACTTGATAAAATATTAATTGCAACCCCATTTCGTCACAATTAAACACATGTCTAGGCTTATTCCACAAATCGTATGTACTATAGCAGTCTTCGAGAGTTTTGTAAACTGCTTCAAGTGTTTCCTTTGTAAGACCCCTAGCCGAGCAAAGGAGAGGTTTTCAGCTTTCCGTACGCTAATAGATCGGTCTTTTAGAAAACCATAATTCCAATTGTAACCAGCCAGCTTTGTTTCTTTATTGAACCGGTTTGTAATATTGTTTTTTCAGCAAAGGAAAATGCTAATCGACGTAAGTCAGTAACTGTGAGACCAAATCTTGCTGTATCTAATATAAGAATCCTTTCCACCAGTTCGTCTTCTTGGTCTTTAGAAAAAGTTAAACTGCCACCAAATTTCTTCTCAATATTGGACCATGTCAGTTTTTCCCTTAGAGTTTTTCGTGAAACCTCATACGCTCTGGCGGCAGTTGCAAGCGGCATGCCTTGCTTTACAGTTTCAACTGCTGCTTTCATATTTTCCAGTGACCAACTACATTTGTTTGTGGAACGACTGTAATGTATCACTACTTTTACCTGGCATGAGGAGAAATGTAGTTATTTAGAACTCGCTTTCACGATTATACATTAATTTTAGAAGCACTCATTGTAACACGTTAATGTAAGCGAGTGTTGGAATTGCCCCAAGTTCAAGTGTTGGGATCGCCCTAAATTGTGTTAATATATATATACATTTTTATATACAGTTGGAAACACTAGTTCTCCAGATTGACTGTAGGCACATGTTTAGCAACGAACTATAGAAGATTCCAGACCATTGTTTTTCAATCTGCTCGTTTTCAGTTTTGTAGTATAGCTTAGCTACTGAAACCTAAACCTGACATCAGGGTACAAATTCAGCAAAATCACAGACAACTTACGTTCTTTTTTTAATGTTTATATCAGCTACATACGAACGGCAGGAACACACGTAACACACATCCAGACACTTATGAAACTCACATCGCACTATTGACAAGCGACGGTTGTGTTGCGTCGAGAGCCAGCAGGGTTGCAAGCTTAGAAATGTGGGAATTCCCCAAATCTCGGGAGTACCCCAAATGACCCTATTAATGTGGCAGATTCGATTTGTACTCAGAATACAACTTAACCTAATCTCTACTAAATGATTAAATCATGTCATAAGTTACACCCATTTCGTTCATTCAAATTACAGGTCCAATTCTGCATTTATTTCATCAAATTACTAAGTACTGTGAACGTCTCGGAAGAGGACGTTCATCGTAGGTGTTTGCAAACATTCTAAAGATGGTAGAGCGGTAAATTACAGTTAATGTATGTAGCGAGAGGTTTAAATTCGACGTTCATCGAAGATGTTTAAAGCTAGAATTACAGTTAATGTGAATATTCGGTGATCTCTGAGAGCTCATTCTGGGCGTTAGCTCTAAAGGCAGGGATTCGAATTGTCAGAACCTTTCGGCCTGAAATAATATTTTAAAGAATTACATTTTTAGTAACACTTTTTAGCAACGATGGTCAAAAGAGCGTATCCGCGTATGTTATTCAAATTAAATCAAATTAAGGGTAAAGATGTAGAATTAAGTTTGCCTAATCCATGTCAGAGTATCAATTCTACAACATAGAGTTATTTCCACATTCATACCTGAATGGTAGATGATAGATGAGATGTAAAAAGAATGTAGCCTCTCAATCTCTAAGTTCAGTTTGGCACAACATGAACTTGTGAGCTGTCTTGGTTTTAGTCGACACTCAATGCCAATATGTTGATTGAAGTGATATAAAAAGAATGAAGAGCTGGATCGCTAGTGAGTTGTTGCTGTGTTAAGAAGTATTTCAATATTGAGGCTGAGCCGAAGTTTGATCGGTCTTTTATACTGTTTTACTCCCTTGCAAAAGGTGACACAAGTTGTTTCTATGACATATCTTAGGAGGAGTGTCCTCGCAATATCGAGGGCAAGGAAACGTTCTCTCTCTCTCTCAATCTACTTTAAGGTGAATAACACTTGTATATCTGATGCAATGAATTTCTTAGCATTGTGCAACGAAAAGTGATGCTTCTTTTGCTCATCCTTACAACACATGGCGACTTTTTTTATTCTCATTTTCAAACGCAATTTTGGATTTTTCCAATTCTTTTAAATAAACTGATTAATTTAACTATTTTAACGCCTAAATTGCCTCAGGAGTTAACAATACGTAACACAAACAATGCACATCTAGCTTTTATCTTGTTAATATAATAGTTGTCAGATATGATCGTTGCTTTAGAAAGTATTTCATACAAATAGTGTCAAGATCAATCTCCGTTAGGTTACAGTAAGTTAGGTTACCTTTAGTTAGTTCGCATGCAAAGCATCTCGTCACATTAAATAGCATGCAGTAAACACCATATAGTACTAGCAACATGCAGATATCCAAAATAGTTCATTAAATTCAATATCAAGAGCCCCACACAATTTGAAAAGCATTGAATGTACTTATGCAGCAATATGAACATCTGCTCCCAAATATTGAGCAAATCTTTTCTCTCCTTGTTGAACGAGGAACCATTCCATTTCCATTTCCAAAACATTTCAATACATTTAATAAAGAGCATAAACATGCGTAACTGTATGTTCCGCAACTTGCAGCGTATCCATATTTCTGTCCTATAAATTGTTTTGCTGATTTAAGCTCATTTATTTACCATTTTAAAACACTGCTCCCATATTATGTTGTGAAACAAGAATCCAGTAATGAAATATATAAAATGTTCATTTGTTTACAAAACAAATCAATGCAGCGATCTCAACAATGAGATTGATCGATTCATCCAATAATTAAAATAAAATTTTCTAACAAACCTATAATTAGCATCCATTTCGGGTCAACCAAAAAGTTAGATAAATCAAAGTTATTTGACCCACTAATAATTAAGTTCCTGTCATATTCATAACAGTAAATACAGAAAGCACATTCAATTTAAACTACAACACGATAATTATAACTATAACCAATAAAGTTCTGTCCGATTTTGACCCTACAAAGAGAAATGCAAAAAGATGAACACATACGTGGAAAATCAGAAATAGCCCCCAACAGCAGCAATGACCTACCTGTCTCCGTTCGGGCAGACTATGGATCCCATGGTGATAGAACTCAGCTGAGCGCGAACCAAAGAATTCGTTCAGTGTTTGTATCACCTCGTCGAGAATTCTGAACCATCGTCCTCGCATATGGTTGTCTAACGAATGGAACAACTGGTAATCTGAAGGTGAAATGTCAGGGAAATATAGGTGATGCATTAGTGTTTTCCCAACTAACTCGGATAATGGTGTTTGGTTTATCCTATAACAGAATGACACATCTGCGATTTACAAACGCTGGGTCCACAGTTTTATTTTCTTCAGGCAAGCCTACTCGTTTCATTTGCTACGACTACATAGTTGCATTGATTGTCTGACAAGGTGGCAGCAGCTTGCAATGCACATAACCCGAGCTGTCCACTAAACACAGAACATAAACCACTGGTGATTTTGGTTGTTTGGGAGGGGATTCATGTGGTTCCAACCAATGATGACAGCAACATGGAATATCCTAAGAAACTAACTTCTCATTGCAGGTCAGCACTCTGTCCAGAAACGAATCCTCCCTCTGACGAGAAAGCAAACAAAGGCATTTGCAATTGTCACTTTCTGAGCCGCAGTGAAGTTCTGAGGAATCCATCGTCCAGTGTCTTTTTAATTTTTTCCTAAGCTGAACAAGGTGTTATCGAATCGTTTTCGCACTCCAATTGAATGCTTCTCTCAATACTTCACTTATTTAGCCATTACCGGCCTCAATAGTGCTTTGTTCTCTATGGCTTTTGGACGTCTTGCTTTTAGTGCATCCAGGAGGTATACTTCGCGGACTCTAAATTCGTTAAACCACCAGTGTACTGTCTATTAATTTACCACATCCCTACTGAATGCCTGGTATATTTTTCTTCTGAGAACCTTTGTTTTAAGTTTAAACTCGTACAGCATATGGACCCCTTTAGCGCTGTTTCACTGAATACATGTTTGACCTGCTCTCACTGACCTTCACGATTAACTGTGTTAAGAATTACCAGCTGGCTACAAGAGGATACACTCACTAACACGTTATCTTCCTCTTATATATCTCACTTGAGAAAGAACGGCCTAGGGAGGGCGTGCTCCCTAGTTCGACCACGTGAAAATCCTATATAACATTATTGGTTGCCTTTATACAACCAAGATAAAGGGTTATCTGCTATGAGTTGTATAAAATAAAAGGTTGAAGCATAGTAGTTCCACATCATAATCCACACCAAACAGCATATTTCTATTTCTCCTAAAACAAGCTCTCTTCAAGGGGGTGGCCACAAACATTTAACTAGCATGTGCACTTAGGAAGGAAAATATTTCTTTTCTTTCTGATTATGCACTTTTACCAAGCATAACACAGAAGTGCAGAACATTAAAGTGTCAAGTGTTTTTTTAATTTTTTGTAAATGTCAAATTTAACAATACCAAACAATTGTATTACAGATAGGTGCATTGCAAATACAACACTATTGTGCGATTTCTGTAGAACAGTTATTGCTATAACTAGTACAAAAATATTAACAATACTTTTTTAAGTATTCAATTATTCCACAAACAATACCAATCTTTTTCAGCGGCGTTCTATCTTTGTTCTCAAATTATGTTAACTCTTTAATCGAAATGATTAACGCATTAGAATAAACAATTTGAGCAGTTCTTAAGAGAAGTAAGGAACCATAAATCGTCAGTGTAAGAAAGAATTCTGATTTATTTATTGTAGAGAAGAAGCAGATATTAATTTCGATTCTAACACTAAAGAGAAGACGAATATACATTCAAGATAACTTTAAATGATAATGGTAGTATTGTTAGCGCACTGGTATGAACGTAAGTGAAGAAGGAAAGATATAATGTTTGTCCTGTCTGTCTGTCTGTCTGTCCCCCCAGATCTCAGCAACTACAAGTCCAACAGAGTTGAGCCATAGACCTTTGGATTCGACAGGACCTCAAACGGTGGGGAAAATTATGACGTTGACTCTAAAACTGACAGGTCCTTTTAATTTACTTAGTTTTCTCAATTTTCTTATGTATGTTCACATGGTTACGTGTGTTTGAAAATAAGGTTTTGATAAAGATATACAGGCCAAAACGGGACGAGATGACTGGAGAATGGAGGAGACTGCATATTGAAGAACTCCACAGACTTACCAGATGTTGTAAGAATAATGAAATCACGGCGACTAAGGTGGGCAGACCATGTAGCTCGGATGGGGAGAAAACGAAGATTATATTTTATCCTGTTTGGAAAGAGTCCATTGGGAAGATCGAGACGTCATTGGGAGGACAATATTATAAGAGATCTTATAGAAGTAGGAGTTCGTGATGAAAACTGGCTTGATCTTGCCCAGGATAGAAACCAATGGGAACGAATGTTACTGCGGCGATGAGCTTGCGAGTTCCGTAAGCCATAGAGTTAGTTAGTTAATTCTCATATAGTATGTTTGTCCCCCCTAGATCTCAGTAACTACAAGTCACACAGAGATGAACGGTATACGGGGTATCGTTGGATTTGTCATGGTCTGAAAAGGTGGTGGAAATTATAAGTTTGACTCTAAATCTGGCAGGTTCTTTTGAATCGCTTAGTATTCTCAATTTGTGCCTCTCCCAGATCTCAGTAACTACAAGTCCGACAGAGATGAGCCACAATCAGTTGGATTTGTAATGGTCTCAGACTATAGGATAACCTATCATATAAACTTTAAAGCTGCCAGAACCTTTTCAATCGCTTAGTATTCTCCATCTGTAAGTTTCTTTGTCTCCCCCTAGATCTCAGTAACTACAAATTACGCAGAGATAAACGATACACCATTGGATTTGTCACGGTCTGAAACGGTGGAAAAACTATAAGTTTGACTTTAAAACTGGGAGGTTCTTTCCAGTCGCTTAATATTCTCCATTTGTACCCTTCCTAGATCTCAGTAACTACAAGTCCCACAGAGATGATCTATACACCGTTAGGTCCGCCATGGCCTGAAAAGGGGAGGAAACTATGAATGTGACTCTGAAACTAGCAGGTTCTTTTCAATCGCTTAGTATTCTCACTTTGTGCTCCTACTAGATCTCAGTAGCCACAAGTTCGACAGAGATAAACCATAGATCGTTGGATTAGCCATGGACACCAGTGGGAAAAGTCTATGACTTTGACTCTAAAACTGGCAGGCCCCGGCATTCGCTTAGTAATCTCCATTTGTTCCTATGACTTTGACTTCCTTTTGGATAAGTTATAAGATAATTTGAATTTGTACGGAGCGCGTTGGTTTTGTCTATAAAAAACACCATTTAGCTTGTTTTATTTAGCACTACCTAATTTGTAATTGTGAAAATATCAGCGTTATGAAGTACTATTTAAGACTGCACAGAAAATGGTTACAATGGTTCAATTATTATTTTACTAGTAATTAGTATACCACTTCAATAATTTAGTTTGTAGAAACGGTAATTATGGCTTTCGTAAACTACTTAATTATAATTTTAAAAAGTTGTATTTGAACACTAAAATACAATTTCCTATGCATTTCTCTGCGTTACCCGTGGCAAACAGTAGTTCTCTTGCCTTTACATTTTCTCATTTCCCCTTTTCCTTTATTAAATTCCTTCTTTTTTGTGGTTTTCTTAGCCACGGGAAAATAATTATTGTCTTCCCAAATGAACCTACTCAAGATCTCCCAATTAACTTGAATCTTCTTCTGATTCCACATTTCTCTCTCTCTCTCTCTTCGTCTATAACGACATTCTCCACGGCAAGAGCCGCATGGATCAGCGAGTCTCAGTCCTAGAATACCTCTCAAATGATGAAGTTCATTATTTCTTCCTATCGATCTTTTTATATTTCACAAAGAATAAAATTACTTTATGCAGTGTGCCTTATATCAATAGGTGTACTGACAGTTTATGAATAATCAGGGTGCTTTAGGAAGCAGAAAGCCTGAGTAGCATGGATCGAGAAACTCTGACTTCGAGAGGCTCAATCCTTAAAATTCGAAATGTTGTTGAGTTTGCATTGAAACTATAATTAAATTAAGTTGTAAACCACAATAGAATCTATTTAGTAAATTTGGTATTTTATTGGAATTGCGCAAAAATTACAGAAAAAGTCCCTAAAAAATCTACTTTTAAATTTAGTGTTTTACTTTATAGCTGCCTAATTTTACTCATAATCTTGAGAAAGACTCTATGGTTTTGAAGATTTAAGTACAATTTTCTCGGACAGGAAGAGTTTCTCAACCTACCCTTTTTAATATATTATGTCGTACTTTTAGGAGAGCCTTATGCCGCAAAAGTTTGTAACTTATTTAAAAGAAAGAAACGTTCTGGACTTTTCTCGCAATGTTACTAACTTTCATCAATGAACACAGAAACAATTAAGTTATTAGATTGACATTTTAAATAAAGTTCAAACTTTACAACTTAAATGTATATTTTAACTTCACAGCAGTCACACCTGCATCACACCCAAATGTATCCAACGGTACGCTAAGTTTAATGGTTATTTATGAACGTCTTCATAAGATGATGACTTGTGATGTATTTCATCGCGAAGTTTTATAAATATATTGTGTTCTCCCTAGCGTGAATTACTAGCTCAGAGCAAAGGACGTGCTACTTGTAGCGTCCTTAGGTTAGAAATGTCCGTATCGATCGAGGTCGATGAAATCAAATATGAAGTAGATTTAACTCTACCTTCTTCCGTTGAGGTAGTAGCTTGCGCTACAGACTGACAAAGTTGAAAGTAATAAAAAAATAGGGATCTCGAGGGGCAATATACGAACACATTTGTACCAATATTTTCCACCATGAAACGCAATCTAGAAGAATAAAAATCTATTCCAATAGTAAGACGTTCTAATATTCATAACGATGAATTTTCCCATGTCTTTTTATCAACTTACTCAATGCCCAGACATTATACTGATTTTTCACTGAACATCCAGACAGTCTCGTAGAATACCTGGCAACACTACGAAAAATTCGGTGACAAGTGGTAGAAGAAAATTACCAATGAATCCTAAAAAAACACATTTAATTTCAGGAAGTTCAGGAGCATTACTAGCGAAAAGGGAAGAACTAAACGTCTAACAATACTGCAATATTCCTTGTGTTTACGAAGACGCCCATATTACGCAAGTGGTTATGCGTGTAAATAGGTAAAGAAACCAAACAAATGAATAACATAAACAATGACAGACGACAGACAACTTCACACTAAACCACCAGATGGAGCGAACATCAAGAGATAGAGGGAGCTGGAATCGATGGAGGAGAAGTTTGGAGAACCACTCCTACATTCGCCTATAAAACCCAGCATCACGGACTACTGGATATCACTCATTATTGGGTGGTCAGCTCCTCTCCTTCTTCCGTTCTCAGTTGGCTACGCAATTGGAACATTCCTTGGTACTCAGTTGGCTACGCAATTGGTACCTTCTTGCATACTCAGTTGGCTACGCAACTGGTATGTACTCACACCTTAACTAAACATCTATCCGTACTCAGTTGGCTTCGCCATTGGCACAAACACTCAGTTGCTACGCAATTGGTGTCATCCTGCATACTCAGTTGGCTATGTATCTGGTGGTATTTAACCTAAACCTGAAACAAGGTCCGTACTCAGTTGGCTACGCAAATGGTACAACTCCTCGCACTCAGTTGGCTACGCAACCGGTGCAACCCATCATACCTAGTTTCATATGAGCAACACCCAAGAAGAAGAAACCAACAGAAGTCGTCATTTAATTACTGTAATTAACCGACTACGGGACACTATTTTTATTAACGTAGTCGAACCTATTCATTTTCACGTTTTGTAATAAAGAGTGATTGAGGGCTAAAACCACAAACATGTGTATACTTGCTCTACCTAAGGTACTCTGATATTACGATACGATACGTACTACTTCAATAAAAGAAAACCGACCGCAGTAGCAGGGTGGTTTGACGCATCTGAATTCGAATCCCTGCTGGGGCACGTGGGTTTGTAGACCTGAGAAGCTTAACACCTAGAAGAATCAAGACGGACTGAAGTAATTGTTACCAAAATGGAGCAAAATACGAATTTGTTAAAGTCTTTCAAAGAGGAGTAGACTTTCGATATATGATATGAAATTAATAACACCGAATCTGAAATTGACACAATCTTTGAAATAAATTTCAGTGTTGTATGTTGAAGGAGTGAGAGCAGGATATATTTATTAAAAGTAAGACTATTAATATCAGACTCATAAACGTATTCAAAATTAAGAATTAGTAGTTAATGAAGTGCTCTTGCTATGTAAAGGTAAAATGTGCTTAACTAGGCACCAGATGGTACCGAAAGTATAAATAGCATGGCATGGTTAATGTGGTACAAAGATGTCCTAATTAATCATAAATCTTTTATCACTTTTGGATTACTTTTCCCCCTACCATTGGCTCTTGAGTTAAAATGTACCAAGGCATTTTAGATATTTTTCAATTACAGTAAAAAATGGTGGACATTTGGCCAGGTTTAGGCTAGCCTATGCACCATATTAATTTGAAAAGGAATTAAATTATTCTCTTTAAGTTAAGTAGATGGAAGCGAAAATTTGGTTCCAAATGCTATGTGTCTTTAAGTACCGTACAATTCTTTGCTTTCGAATTCAAAAAGATTTAGAATGGTACGATAACAGTTTTTGTGAATATATCGGTATACATAATAAATTTCTTGAAGGTACTCAATAAGTTTCTTAAATTCTCAAACGTACAGTATTTGGAAACAAAAAGACGTACAGAATTATTTAATTTGTTACTTTCTTCGCTTCCAGGGTAAAGCTCGAAATATTTGTATTTAATGACAGGGAAACTGATAATTTGTTCCGTAATTCAGATTTTTAGAATCGCAGACTTACACGTCGAAAAATCTCAGAACCCTCTTTGAATGGTTAATTCTCTATTATCATCAAGCTTCACACAACTTAGTGAATTGAAAAAGAAATATTTTACAAGTGTTGACTTTTAACTCTTCCGAAAGATAACACGCCTTTAGAGTTGACATAATCTAATTTTATGAATGCCAGATGTTTTAAGTTAAATAACGATTTGAGAACATGGCTAATTATGGCAAAAGTTACATTCGTTCCTTGTTCATAGAAGTGTAAAGGTTCATTAATTGTAATTGAACTACTATTGGTTAGGAAGATCCGGCAATTGATCATGCACTTTTTGATACAAGTGCGAAACTTTTTATGTATGTAAATTGATTCACAAGAAACAGTTTTAGAGGTAGATCCAATCAGAATTGGTCCTCAGGAGACAATGGCATCCATATTGAAAATGTTGGCTAATATGTTCATTTTAGAGATCTAACTTTTTGTTCTCAGTGATGTAGGGTCGTTTTATTTTGATCTGAACTCACTGAAAATGTATGCAGAAAGGGAGTGTATGTATACATTTTATAATTTGTTTATACCTTGATTTCCATATAGAAACCAACATTTTCAATATAGCATCCAACGTTTTCGATATAGCGGCCAACATTACACTTTGTATAAATCGTTATAACTGTACTGTGATGAGTATCAAATTATGATATGTTTTTAAGCATGCTGATCTCATACTTTAATATATTGTTGGACCTTGTTTCTTGTTTGGTATTAATTAGCTTCAAGGTCGTAGAGAAGCATTCCTTGTTGAATTTAGGAGAATTAACGACTGTGCACATCAAGACTGCATTGTTTGTATACACATTGTTGTAGCTTCTATGGATTTCACTGCCTAGTTAAGCACTGCCTCGAGTGGCTCCACATACAAATGGTTTTATTAACATGTTTTGCGATTATATTTTGAAAAAAAAGAAAAGGGATGTAGGTATCAAGAGTTATCAAGAATTAAATTTCGCTTAATTGTATTTTGATTACAGCTAAAAACTAATCACAATTATTCTAAATTTGAAGGACTAAATTAAAGGTGAAATTAACAAGGCGTAACGGTGTAGCAGATTGATGGACTTTGTTACAATTCATGCGCTCTGTCTACGAAAATAAATATATCCAAGTAATCTTGTTTTGAGAAATCTTTAAAAGAAAACAGTATAAATTTTACATTTTTGCAATTATGCAAGGACTGTTTTTGAACCCGTCATAGTTCCGCGAATATGGCATGGATATTTTTAATTCTTACCCCATGTCGTTAAAGTTGAACAATTATTGCAACACTTGTTTAAGATTTTTCCCTGATCAAGTTCCACTGAAGGCGATGTTTGTCATTTCATATATTAGTCATTCTACACTGTAAAAAAGAGAGACACAACGTTCATCCAAAAAGTGGATGAGCTGCATCCATTTTTTGGAGAAACATACTTTAAACCAGTTTTCGGTTGAACCCCTAAAAATGATGCTTTTGTCTCCATACAAAAATATATTGGTATCTGTATAAGTAAGACGTAAAATAACGGGTCGTAACCAGTCGTGCACAGAATTAGGGGTTGGCCTGCCCCTCCGTTACAACCTACTCGCAAGCACCAAAAATATTGTAGGGAACGGTTACCATATATTATTTCAGTCTATTCTCAATTCACACACATGCCACTAGATTTGTCAGTTGAGAACAATAGTTATTGGGGTGCAATCAGGGGGATAAAGAAATCCATAAAATACTAAAAAATTCACTGTATCGAGTGGCTCCACATACAGATCTACTGGTATGTATGTAAATAGAAGGTAAAATAGTAGAGCATTACCTGTTCCCTACAAAATGTATAAAGCATTAGTTTATGTGTTCATCATAATTTTTATAATATTTCTTACACAAGTTACCTCTAAAATCAGTTTGTATTATGTTTTATATAGTATTACGTTACCACTTGAGAAAGTATTATGCTTTATCAGACTTACATTTGTTTAGTCAATAGTTGATTGGGTCCGTCCTGATTTTAAATACCGTACTTTAAAAAACACAAACGTCCATGTCTCAGGCGGGATTCGAACCCATAACCTCGTGGATGGCTGTCCAGCTCTAATCTTCTCGATCATCGAGATCGACGTCACGTAGTACGTACAATTATTATACACAGAGAAAATAAAAAAAATCACACATGATGTGCAAGGCATTGATAAAAAGTTTGTTAAGTATTGTGTCACGTAAAGTAATTCTCACAAGGTATATATTGCTTTCCTCAGGTACAAATGTTTTAAACCGTTAACTGCTTAAAAGATCATTACTACGGTATCTATTTTATGCCTGAAGACCTGCTGCAATAGTAAATCCCCCGCCATAATAACCATAAACTGGAATTATTCAAAACATTTGGATTCACTTTAATCACATGCGAAATAGAATGTAACTGAGCAATGCGTAAATACTTCTGTACATGGGTTTATTTTACCACTTCTAGAACACTCTAAGTCTACGAAGCCTATCCTGTATTATATGTAAGGTGAGTCATGTAAAGTCAATCACCTAATGTAACAGAACTTACTTTTGTCGATGGCACAGGTATGGTAAGAAAGTAAGTTATTGGGAAATGTATACTAGTTACTACAGTACATATAGTGTAAAAAACAACAGCAGAGGAATACGTTTACTACAATGTGAACTATATACCAACCTTATTTTTCTTTCTGCCAATGCAATTGTGACAGTCCGAGTCAACTTCAAACAAAACTGCACATTATTTAAATGATTTTAAAGTGTGCATTAGTGCCACCTTGAAGCTCCAGAGAGGGCGTACTTTACTTGCTTATATCCTGTGTGTATACATAGTATAATGTGTATAAAACTATCATCTAAAGACAGTTTTGGGTGAAACTGAGACTTTTGAATATATCTATATAATTAATAAGGATATTATTAACACATGGAAGTTGACGGATGAAGACGTTTAAGTTGGATAATTCACCGACATGTAAAGCTATGTAACCCGAAATTAACCTACAAACAATCACCCTTAAAACAAAGAACAAATACTTGGGGCCTAAAACCGATCACTATCATAAGCACATATAAAGCTTTTCTACGTCCGTTACTAACTTATGGATGTACTGCTTGGATCAACGTACCCAAAATAAATGTAAAACTTCAAATATTAGAACGACACGCTCTTCGCCTCACATTTCTAATTAAACTCCCAAGTCGCACACAAGAAATATACGACAGGATTACTTATCCCCACATGTATCATCTAGAGATATTCCGCCCAAAATATATAAACAAACTCTAAAATACCCAACATCCAATTCTCACAGTAATAATGAACACACAACGAAATTACAACAGTACAAACAACAAAAATACCCATCTATAAACTTTACTTACTACTTTGCATTATACACTACTCCTCGACCACTCCGACGATGTCCAATCATTATCTCTCATCTACATATACTGCACAATGAACAGTTAGAACGCAAGGACTCAACTGTCTTTATCACGGTCTAGAGTAGCCCCTAGGCCAGAAGATATTAACTCATTAACCTAAAATGTGTTAACTTTTTGTGGCGTCTAGTGAATCTTATGTTCATTCCTCATCACATTAAAAAATAAAAAAATCTACCAATATATATATATATATATATATATATATATATATATACACATATGATTATGACAAAACTCAAAATGTTCGCATTATGATTAAAATAAAATAAATCCATTTTACGAATAATATTCAACCACACCCCGTTTTTCATGCTACTCCTATACCTTACCTTCCCGAAATTGGGGGTAGCCCTTTGGGAGAGCTAGCTCAGCTAGAATTATAAAAATGGAACTAACAATATATTTATGTGGATTAACCCAGAATTGGCAGTTTTCTTTAATAACTCTTTCGTTTCACAGGACTGCAGAGGTTCTTAGGAGAGTAAATCTCTTTTGTTAGAGATAACTCTTGTAATACGAAACTCTCGCCGGCCGGGTGGCCGTGCGCTCTGCGGCGGTAGGCCAACGACTCGAAGGTCCCGGGTTCGAGTTCCGGCAGGGGCATGGGTGT
Source organism: Lepisma saccharinum (assembly GCA_022664845.1). Lineage (NCBI taxonomy): Eukaryota > Metazoa > Arthropoda > Insecta > Zygentoma > Lepismatidae > Lepisma > Lepisma saccharinum. The sequence continues at coordinate 3,781 of JAGDQP010024504.1, read as the reverse complement.
GGATTTTAATAGCTAAGGGGCGAATCGTGACGGGCCGAAGTCCAAAGTTACTAGACTGGTCCATATAAAAGTAAAGTTTACCAAAGTTTTACGCAAATCTCTCTATTGGACTTCCCTGGGCGTTAGAGGTTCCTGGTTAAACTGCGTCTCTTTCGTCGGAGAAGACCTGATCGGAAACCTCTTTCATGGTGAAGGTAGAAGGAGTTCCTATTGAGTTCAGTCTATTTCGTGGAAGACGTCTGATGTGGTACAACAGCCTCTCCTTCAAAGATAAGGTTCCAGGGACCGTAGGAGGCTGCTCAACATATGACATCTCTATCGTTGGAAATCACATACTTAACACGGACGATTACTCCTTTGGAAGTGGATGTTCGAGAATTTAATTAGAAACATTGAAGTTCACGACCTTAGTCAAAGGCGAATATCTGAAATATCAGGACTATGAGGAAAATCACCAGTGGCCGTCTTGGGAATTCATAATTTATTACCCCGGATCGTCACAGGAATTGTTTCGAGTGACTGGTTCTGTTGAAGGACAACCCACATTTCTGGACACGAAATAACCCAGAAATAAACCGTCTTAAATCCTTGTCGTTTTCAGTCCACCGGTGAACATTTTGCTTCTCGCAGTGGAAAGATACTGTAAATATTTAAAATGGCGGGGCTTTCAGTGAAAAACAAGTAGCTATACTCCTGTTTTTGGATTATACTATATCCAACCAAGGCTTAAACTCAATCCAAAACAGTACGCAAACTCAAAATTGTCAGTTTAGCTTACACATCAGAAAACGACCGAATTTCAAGCGTAGAATAAGATAAACGTTCATTAAACACTTTGGCCAGTTTCAACACATTTTTAATGTTAAGCCATTGGAAACAAAATATTAAACTTTTAAATGGAGTTAAGTTCACCAATTCTTGCACAGAATGGTTTATATAGATACTATACCCACATTTAAGAGTAAATACAAAAAACCCTATTTTTCAATATTTATTTCTCCCTAAAGCGAAGCAACATTCATCCATTTCGTATTTCCGCTTTTAACAGTGTACATATAAAAGGTTATATCTTTAGTACTAACGCTTTTTGTTTGACTGCTTTGGGGAAAGTACCTCTCAGCTGCTCACAAGGGAACATTTTAAATTGATAATTTGGTTTCCTAACCAAACTATGTCAAATCGATAGAGAAGTGAAAGAAATGGACAAAGCCAAAGTTTTAGCGCAAAGGCCCAAAAACACAGGGGAGAGAGCAGAAATAAAAAATAATAATAATCTGTAGAGGTAATGCAAGATAACACTTTATACGCAGATATATTCAAAACAGTTAAAGGAAACGGATTGAAACTGTCACAACATTATACTGACTAAACATTGTACTCATACTCGTAAACATTGTTGCCATATGTAAACCAGTGTTGGAAACTTAGCTGAAAGTTTGTTTTTCAAATAGCACTATATACTAATTTTTATATATTTGAAACGTACATAAAATAGCAAGTTAAATTTGGAGAACCCACCACAAATTTTTGCAAACTTTGGGAGATATAGGATTTTAAACATCATGAAACCTAGTGATTGTATGGGTCGACACTGCGCAAAATACTGGTGCATAAAAAAATGGAACAAACTAGACAAAATATATACATGTAAAGGATCACACAAGAATTAGAGAGAAAACACAGATACAAGCAGGGTTGCCAAAATATCGTAACATAATATCGTAGATTCGTAACATTAATAATCATCGCAAAGACTTAGGAGATGGAAGCAAACTACGGCGCACATTATTAGGAACACTGCACTGATAGAGACGTTTGAAAGATACCTGATAACATGTAAGCGCTATACGTAACAGATCGACAGTTCATTCCCTCGAGCGGTTTCACAACGTATCATATTCCGAAAAAAGTTAGCGTGCTTACGTGATCAGCTTGGCAAAGATTGAAATGCCAATTTAGGCGTCTAGCGAATTACCCTGTAGGACAGCACATGCTCGCCTTAACCTTGTAATTAAAAAGACTTCTATATCGTAGAATCGTAGACTTGAATATAAATATATAACTTGAAAATACTTCGTCGATAGAAAAAACTTGTACTTATTATTACTTTAAATAAACGTCGTCGTCGAATACTTCTTATTACCACCAGCTAGCTAGCTCAGAAACATATAAGACTTCTTGTAAACATCTCAGGGATATGTTCGTGCATCTAACATTGGATTCTTTGAGGATGGAAAGGCTTCTCTGTTAGACGATGATGATACATACGCCTAACTAATCTCGGGGACAAGTTGTTTCAAGTGCTCCAAATCAGCTTGTCGACTCACTCTCTCTCTTGTGGTAGCAGTGGAGACTACTCTCACAACTTTCGTACAAGCCCCAATCAAGACTAGTATACTATGAGAGAAGATAATAGAGCCAATGAGGGCACTGCACCCTCTCTCACGTAACTAAACGCGAAAGCGTGAAATAAGAGATTTATTTTAGCCCGGATGACAAAATACAATAGAGTTATTCAGTCAATATTGTAAGCTAAAATGTAAACGAAACAACATTCTTTACATTCCTGAAAAACTCAAATCTTCGTGATATTTTCACTTTCAATATTAATTTATTTAATTTTCTGACTTAAATAAATATTCTGCTTCTTCCAAATTAAATCATTCTTTAAACCCAATTAAATATTATACTATTTCCTTTAAACAACAATCCATTATATTCTTTTCAATAAATCAATATTCTTTTCTCCTGTAAAGTTGCATTGAAATACTATCAATAGTTCAGTTGTTCATATTCAATACAAGTGACGTTTCGAATACAAATTAGTTGCCTCATAACAATTAAAAATTCTCAATATAGTAATATTCAAAATGCCATTCCAAATTACAAAAAGAGTAACAGCTTATTACATATTAATTCAAATTGAATTATTACAAAACAACAATGTAAATAACTTCTGATTCATATTTAAATTAATAAATTAAAACTCATCATTCCAAGTACCCATATCAATCTGCGTCACCTTATAAATCAATGGTTCCCAAGCGTTGCGAAATCGTGGACCTTTCGATACCGTTGATAAGTAATTGTAGCTTTTCTCTGCTGCTATGACGATGTCGCCATAACTCCGAAACGAAGCCAAATTCCAAATTTCTTTAAAGAAACTTTTTACTTGTTTTGATGTCAGGAATCACCTCCCAAAGTTTGACCCGTTATTTTGGGGTTACACTGTATATTAGCATAATGAATATCTCTAGGCAGCCGGCCGGGTGGTCGAGCGGTCTGCGGCGGTAGGCTATCGACTCAACGGTCCCGGGTTCGAGTCCCGGCAGGGGCATGGGTGTGGATTTTAACACTTAACAGCTAAAGGCAAAATCGTGACTGGCCGAAGTCCAAAGTTACTAAACTGGCCCATATAAAAAAAAAATAATAATCTCTAGGCAATTACGACTTTAATATATATTCTATACAAATGACTTCATACATAAGAACGAAAGAAATTATGGGACATGTCGAGAACGCAAGAATGAGTTTTTTGAACAGCACTGGAAGACAAAGGACGAAAGAGTAAATTAAACAGCTCATGCAAAATATATAACATTGAGAGCAAATAAATTCTACTACTGGTAAGAAAAGTAATGTAGCTTGCTTGTCGATATTAAAAAGTAAAAAGAATTGCAACTAGGTATGTCCGTGAGCCCTCACTATTAACTGAACCACAGTCTGGGAACATTGTGTAGTGTAGTTGCCCAATCAAACTACAAACATCGAGATAAATGAC
>JAGDQP010024503.1:0-16830 GCA_022664845.1 Lepisma saccharinum | reverse complement strand
AAAAAAAAAAATGAAAGCAGATTAGGTGTGTGTTTAAGTCTTCAAAACTGTTTTCGGTTTCTTTGTAACAGGTTCTGAACTTCAAAATCACGAAAACATTCAAGAGGACCTCATAATTACGGGTTCAAATGTTGGCATGTTTACCCGCAACTTTTCACTTGCTGTTATCTGCAGAACTGGATTAAGGGGGGGGGGGGAAGCCGTTAAAGTCCCGGAACCCGCCAAATGTATATTAGTTACCCTTCCGACTACAAGACATAGGTAACAGGGACCCCCAACAGAGTATATAGACCAAGGCTGGAGTCAATATAGCCCAGGGCACCCGAATAGTTTAATCCAGCACTGGTTACCTGAATACCAATTAACGTAAACAAAACATGCCCGCTTTCAATAATTAGCACCACTGGCGTTGAGAAAATTATAATTCTAACTCCAGGATAATACTGAAAAACTTCCTAGACAATATCTAAAATGTGTCCTCATAAACCACTAGTTATTGCCTTGCAACTGCTCTAAACGCAATGCTTTCAAAAGATCACGTGCATATGTAGAATAAAGAGAAAAAGGGGGAAGGGTGTCCATTAAAAAATATTTTTAAAAATTAGTTTGCACTCGTAACAAAACAATAACGGCTAACGGTTAGGAAAATTTCAATCGAAAAGCCTAAATACACAAGTTATAGAGGTTTATAGGATATTGAATAAAATAGAAGAGCTGCTGCACTTAACACACTTCGCGTTAGGACTGGAAAGTACTCCGTTAGGATGGCAGCTTTCTTCATCACGTGAGACATTATATATATATATATATATATCGCATTCCTGATATTTAAATTACTTATAGGCTTGATTGGGGGCTATGACCAAAGCCCGTCCCAAGTCTGAGGGATGACGCTCCTTGGCGAGCACTCTTCCGCGCAAGGGAAAGGATAATTCTGACATCCTGGATACAATCCCGGTATTCGCCTGGTTAAACAAAAAAATACTCGAAAAACCCAGTCAGGATGGCAGACAAAATGCAATAGCAGTATCATCTAGAATACCTTCTGCATAGTACGTAGGTCGGGGATGGAAAATGGGACTTCGTAACTGGTATCTACATCATATTTTGCTACTTTCGCACCAACATTGAATGACCAACAGGAAAAGAAACATGCCATAGGCATGAACTAACACCGAAAGAATCCACAAACATATACCCTTATGCAAGTACAAAACCTAACCTTAATCCAGCCCAGCCAGCTAAAACTACTATCTAGCACTACAATCGATCACGTGATTAAGATCGGGTCATAGAAGTTGAACGGTCAATTACTTTTGATACTAAAGTATCCGCATTTCAAAAATATTTCAGTGCTCTAGAACTGTACATCTCATCTCTCTCCGTATGAACAAGTTTCACAATATTAGTACTGAAATAGATGAAATTTTCTCTGGGGCTATTCCAGAAAATCAAGGACAAAGGTTACCTGCACGCAGGAAACAATGTGAAATCTCCAAGTACAAGATCTTACAATTAGCTATGAAAATATTCAATAGAACAGTACAATTACCACAAAGTTGAACAGCCTTTAAGATCTCAAACACCAACGATAATTTATTTAATATCCTGTTTCATAATGGTAGTTTGATTATCTGGTAGTTATTACGAAATCATTGTCTTTTTCATTTAAAGCGTGACCTTCAATATCTAATACTCTTTGACACTTTTCAACTGAAGCTATCTTCTCTGATGCTCTGCAGATCGTGTGTAACCTATCCAGCAATTGCTTGCCTGTACTTACTACCGACGATCAGAACACAAATCACGCTTCTGGAACCCATCCAGCATTTGTTTATTGTTCGGGTGATAGGAAAATATACATCAAGACATTTTTACAAGTTCGTTAGGTCTGCTGCGATACTACTAGCACGTTCCACTACTTTTTTTTTTCTTTTTTCTCGCAATATGGCCTTCGAAAGATAAAAGAAAAATCGGCCACGTAAAAGTCTTCACTGACTTACTGACAGTGTTTTCACAAAATAAATATTATTTAAGAAATTGAATCTTTAATATCAAACTAAGTGGAAAATTATTCTGAATAGTCAACAATGGAGCTTTTACACAATACTCTCCTTCGTTTCTTGACTCAACATGAATTCTTAAGATACTTGATTTAGTCTTGCCATACAAATGGATTCTGGATTCACGCATTTTCAACGATTTTTTTTTTAATACAAAATGTTCAACAATTTTGACAGCGTTTAAGATTTCAGGCCGTAAAGCTTATACATCTTACTCTGCCCGTGGGAGAAACCAAGAGGAAATAAAAGGCCCTGGCTTTGTTTCAAGGTACTATCCACACAATCAACCTAGAATAAGGGATGATAGGACCTAGGAGACAAACCTTGCTCAGAAAGGACGTCTTACAGTTGGTTGAATTGTTCTACGGATGGTACCACTTTTTGATAACGTAACCTTCGAACTATTCTGTTTAATGGATTACCACGGGAGAACCGTTCAAGTTTCCAAAGTCTGGATCTTTTTTTATCTTTCAGCTCATCTGATGTCTTGCAGTCACTTTCACTCCAGTACAATTAATGTATTGAGTTGAATATTCAGGTACACTAGGCTGATGCAATTTTAATGGCTGTTAATAGTTTTCTCAAGTCGCTCAGAGTCGTTAGTAGGCTAATCAGTGATCGAAGTGAGGCGGGATGCACCGGTATGGCATACCAGCTCTGGTTTTTGAGAGCAAAAAGCATACCATCACTGAAACACACGGTATGCGTGTTGTTATATATCGCTTTTTGATATGTCGAGGAAAGTATTAGGAAAACACACCGTCTCGGTTTCTCTCCCACTTCAAACACTGAGGCTAGTAAAACATGAACGATTGGCGGGAAATCGAAGGATCTGTGAAATTTGTTTCATTCACTCCGTTGTCAGTATCTGTATACGAAATCATTGTATTCTCGTTTTACTACGGATGTAAATAAAGAAACGGGAGTCTTTTTATTAATGATCTTTAGGCAACTTCGGCCAAGGCTGGAATTGAGTAGACATTAGAAGGAAGATCACCAGGATCTGGTTTGAAGGTATACCGAAAGCCTGGTGTGAATTAAGGAAATGCCTGAATAAAACTTCAATCAGGATGGCCGAACAGTTACTGAAAATAGGATATATATGCACTGGAGGGAATCCCCACCGTGGTGGCACTTTTGTTTAGTAATGGGTCGTGAGTACTTTGGTGCTCAAATAGATCAGTTTCCGGAAAATCGTTTTAATCGTAATATACTCGCAAGTATGTATCTGTCTTGTGTCCATAAAATTATGCAACATTTCGAAAAGAAACGAAGGACGGCTTTCTGATAATGTGCCAGAGCGCTTCTGGGGGCTGCAAATTATTCCCTATCTCAACGCTTAAACATACCAAGAAGCTTTTTAGTTCATAAATAGTCCTTTAGTACCTCCTGTCACCACGCTATTTTTACATTTAATAACTTCCCGCCTACCAGATGAACCTGAACTGAGTACGTAGGATCGGATAACAGTTATTTAGCTGACTGTCACAAATCAAGAGAAAAAAATGCCGGAATCAAAGCTTTGGAATATAATCTCATACTATATTAACAAGGACAACACATATAACGAATGCATGTGACTCATAATATCCTGTTATGAAAAAAATAAGCATGAGATTCAGTTTCGTAGAAAGATTTCACAAGAAAAAAAATGGACGATGACTTTTTTTTTCCTACAAACAATTATAGAGAAAGAATAAACGCTCAATGACTCCAAGATTACAACTTCTAACTTTCGTCATTTATGCCATCAGAGATATTGTCTAATGGATGTGTGAGGTTTGCTATAAAAGTAGCAAATTGAACCAAAGCATAGACAAACAAAAAAAATCATTTGTAACGTCACTTATTCAGAAAAAGTACGTCGTGTTAAATGGTCTTATAGGATCAATGTTCCCCCAAAACCCTTTAAGTAAAAATGGGTCAAAATAATCATGAATGGGACTACCTTCCAGCAAGTAAATATCTCAAACAGATATTCGTTGCGGAACAATTCTGTAAAGAGATGCGTGATTGCATTACAAGCAGGAGTAAATAACATACATTTGCTATACTTTTTTTGTCAGTAAATTAAGACTCATTGTTCGGTTAAATGCTAGGGATTACGTTTATAATCAGTACTCACGCGGAAAGTAGTCTTAGTTCGTACTTAATTCGACCAACTTTTACTCCAGAGAATATCTGCGAATACCAGTGGCGTATTCTGAATTCACAGCTTGAACTACCACTACCCAAAGTAATAAATAAGACTTTCAAGGAGGGCATAACTAATTATTAGAAAATAATTACTACTTGTAACAGCTTTCGTTTAAAAAGAAAGAAGTGAAAACACGTAACAGTACTCATAGCTCAAAGTCTGATATTATTCCTTTATCGAGTAAAGTGAAGTCGAAAATTACACACAGAAAAATTGGCACTTCCGTGAAAGGATTCGAACCTGGACCTTCCAATTTCAGGTTAGGTGTGCTATCCATTATACCACCGCGTCACCTTAACACAGCCCATTTGTGGTTAAGGAATAACATTATTCTTTTGTAATGCACAAATTTGATTTGCATTTCATTTTTAAGGCCTTTAGGCAACTGTGGCACAGGCCGGATTGATGATAATGGGATGAATTGGTAGAATGAGGAAAATTAAAGAACTCCGAAAAACCCACGCACACGTTTGTCCATCACAATGCCCACATGGAATGAGCATGGATCAAACCGACGAACCTTAACACCAGAAATGCGCGCTCTACCATTGAGCCACCGCGGCCTACATTGTAATGCATGAAATTGCATAAAGATTTCTAATTTAAAAAATATACTTTAGTGGAGTGATTTGCTTTGTCTTCAGAAGAAGAGAGCTGGGTCATTGAAGTGAAAGGTCTTATTTGCCAAATCAGACCACTAAACGATTTTAAGAGATTATTGATAAAACACTTATCCTGTGAATGTATGAAATATTAAGGTTAACTATTTTTTCAAAAAAGTTGCATATACTGTGAAAATGGGATGATCATTTGAACATGAACTTAATTCAGTTTTGAATTTGTTAGGCATCTTAGGGTTAGACTAGAATAGAGTAGGGAAAAGGATGTGGCCTCGTTTCTACCGATGATGATATTGGAAATCTCCAAAGTTAATTTCCCACACTTTCGGCAGCCTATAGCGCCGAAACTATGCATTTGTGCACCTTGATGGTCTTATACTTTTTGTCTTATTTTCATGTCAGGAATCTCGTTGAGGTAGATTTGTTTGTGGTTTTGAAACACCCTGTACAATATGGCCAAAGTGGCAACTTTAGGATTACTTGCATTCTTTCTAGCCTCCAAATCATGGTGTTTTCCCATCGATTATTCACGTATGGTTTGAGCTAAGGGGGGGAGGGGGATAGTAGTACACTGCTTGGTTCTTCTACAAATGGCACAACTGACGTTGAATCTACTGCAATCATTGGCAACGGCGATGGGGGGCAAGCAGGTTCGAGCCCCAAAATCTGCCATCCTGACTCAGATTATCCAGCGCTTTTTTCAGTTTCACCAAACGAATAGTGGGATGACACAGAGAATAACGCCCTGGTAGCAAGCTAATTGACGTTAACACTTCATATTTGTTTTCGGTTTGGGCTACACCTGCCTGTTTAGCTCCCAGATTCAATCAATTAATTGCAAACGTTTCCTGAAGGCTGTATGTAAATACTTTTAGGGCATCTTTATCATGCTATCCCTACAGTGTTTTGAATACAACCCTGCCATTATATTTTTAATTTTGGCGATAAGATAGCAGATAGAAAAAAAAAAATTATTACATCGAATCGATTATAAAGTATGTGTTAAATATTAATTTTACATCTTAGGATACTGCAGGTTTGGTACTGAAACGTACATTTTAGTGCGGGTGGGGACTTCAACATAAAAATTCCATTAGTTATTTACTCCGCGTATTAAGTGTACATATTGTTTGTATTTCAAACTGCTTACAGACCCGGGAACAAAATTGTAATCTGCATCCATAGTATGATTTTACTCTGAAAACGAAATAGGTGAGAAAACTGGCTTAATGAGAGAAGATTTTAAAAAGAAAAACTTGATATTTCCTTCAAAACAAAGACTCTCTGCTAGGTGCTGATAAATTATTACCTCACCATGAATCGTTAATAATTTTAATTGCGTGTATGTTTTCCACAACTCGAACGGAACTTCTTTACCCAGAGAGTAAGCAACACAGGAAAAATATGGCAACAACGGGAAAAGGCTGAACTTATCTCCAATTCTACATACCAGCAGAATACTGGTAAACAAACTCTTAAAAACCTTTTGCATAGCAGATTATCTGGCGCCATGAACTTTATCCACACTGTACTTCGATATGATTTTTTTGTTGTTGGTTCAGCATGTATTTATTCGTCCTATGAAGCAGGAATTTCATTTCTATATCCGAACTTCATACTCATTGACACGAACGTGAGAAAATATGCAAGAATTCGTAATAAAAACACCTCGACAGGTTTGATCGGCGCTGAACGTGAGTCAAGAAACTATACAATGTGAGCGATCAGGTTTGTTTACAAATAGTAAGTAACCACAGAAATAATTGAGATTATACACATGGCTATAAAAATTACACAGTACTTTTTTTATGTTTCACGAATTCCATCTACTGCAGCCCGGAAATCCTTCACATAATAGGAAAAGACTGGTACGGTTTCTTCTTACTACATGTTCACGTAAGACTTCTGGAATTTCAAGAACATTGTTGGTATTAAGTAACTAAAACATTCCATTCTCCGATGTCTCCATTGTTATAGGTTGCGCAGTCATCTATATAGACTAAGACTTACCAACGTTTGAGAGATTACGTTCCTCGGCGAATATTTTCAGGTATCAGCAAGTTATAATAACCGGCATTCGTCCAGTGAACTTACAGAAAACTCCACTTAAACCCTACTTAACCAGGACCTCGATTTTGTTACGAAAATTAGCAGAAATTTGCATATACAACCTGCCCTTACAATTGAAGATCTTAGAAACACAGAAATGCAAGGACACCATGCCATGAGGCAAAGTGAACGGAAGGATTTCCATGTGAACAGTTTTACATTCCATGTAATTCTGAAAGAGTAGCTTAACTAGTGCTATTATTTTATTACATGCTTGCATCCTTTGCACCTAGGTTCCTGAACTGTTCACCAAAGTTAGCCCCTACACTGCATCTAATGTTAAATTCTTGGCACTGAGCCGTATTTTCTAAAGAAAGCTTCACTTTCAGTTGTACGAACGCTGGATCCAAGATTTTCAGTACCTTGCGTTCGATCTATTTTTCTAGAGCCAGGTCACAAGCATCTGAAGACACTCATCGTTGAAAGGGTAAAGTGACTTCTCTTATTAAATGGGAGGACTACGTTGTGTTAATATTGACTGACTTCAATAGGGTAACTTTGATTTAAACCATAGCTTCTTTATGTGCAGGAAAGCGTTAGAGAATACGAAAAAACAATAAGTTACACACATACCTAGTGCGGAGAAAGACTTAGTTCTGGGTTAAAAGTTATGTACCGGTCCCCAGCTTAAATATCATTCTTTTTTTAATGTGTAGGCTGTGGGAGGATAAAATAAGAACGCTTATTGTAGGCAAGAAATTTGTTGGGATGTTCATGCATTTCCAGCCATTAATATATCGCAACGAAACCATCGTATATTTCACTTTGAAACCATCTTATGTCCTATGCGAACGTAAATAACTAGCGCCTCTCAATTTCGTTTCTCGTCGACTTCTTTTCCTGGCTCATGCCTGTTTTCTAGAAGATAATTTTAAGTTGTTTTTTTTTTAAGTGGTAATGAAACTGCTTTTAATAATAGCTTGTGCCTGTATACGTACTGCGTAGAAATAAAACTGGAAATTAACGAATCCTACTTAAACCGTTGTATAATGCGGTTATAAATAAGACTAAAATAATGCTACTTTCATCTCACTAAATTTTATAGATCTTATCAAATTATACTTTCCTTAGTTTTACACAATGCCATGGGTTGTACACAAACTATGCAGTGAAGAAGGAAAATATGCAAACGCGATCTGCTCACTGTTGTTCCTCATTTGATATGCACTTGCGATCCCATATCTCATTACATTATTACCGGAACCTAACGATGTCGCTGAAATAGTATCGACAAAATCCAAGGAAACAGCAGGGCTCCCGATTAGCCTAACAAAACATTCCTTGTTTGTTGATGACCACACTCGGAAGTTTACGTTCATTTGTCGGCATGCATCTTAGGTTGCAGCCCATCTTACTTTAGAATTCAAACCGCTCAAGATTAACCGAGTTCCCTGGTCTTAATTCAAGGTAACATTCAGACATTAGACTAAAAAAAATAAAAAAAAAAAAAAAAATAGGATAACCGGTTTTATCTCGACTTTAATCACTGCTGCCTCACCAATATCGGCTCGTACCTTTCTTTCTAAATCCTGCAATAACTACCACAAACAGATCTCTGAACAAACTGCAACGAGACAGGGTGTTCTGCAGCGTCAATGTTTCTCCAAGACATGCGGATATGGCAATTTGGAGTAACCAAGTACGGTACTCAAAATTACAATTTTTGCATGGCCTCACTAAGTTTGTTTTCGCTTTTGTTTTCATTCTGGATCAGCTAAACTAACTATGGCTTACGGAATACGTAAATTCATCGCCACAGTAACAAACGTTTACTATTCGACTCTATCCTGAGTCAGATCAAAGCAGTTTCTGGATCAGGTATAGTCTAGTTCTGTAGCCGCGAGGGAGGAGTCGTAGCGTGATCATGGGTGGGAAGATACTTTCAGTAGCCAATGCGAGGTAGGTAGTAAGAGCGCAAGTTCTCGCTGATTGGTTGTGTGCACTTCCCACTTCACCCCGCGCGCTAGCCAAGACCCTTCTCAGATGTCTACAGAACTCGGAACTGCACAATACACAGATGGAAGAAAGCCCACTGAAAATAGGCAACCTAGAATTTGCTAAAACCATGCTGGAATTTGATTAATAAGAAAAATTGAAATAAGTAAGGACACACACCCAAGTTTCTTGCCACCATTATCCTTGTTGAGAACAAATTCTTCGCCTACAAAACCACTGGAGGTACTTTCTTAAAAATTGAATGTAACAGCAATGGATAGAAAGGGGTGAAACGCCTACAAAATACCCCTAAATGTCCGTATCAGTAGCGTTGATACACTTCTTTCCATGAATGAGCCGCAAGTAGGCTATGAATATTTGAATGAGTTTATCAATGAAAAATAAGATGACAATGTGCGATAAACTGCATATTCTTAAATTGCATATGTTTTTCTAATCTTAAATTAGCAACAAACAAGAGTGGACCATGATCCTCCAAAACCCCACTATTGGCGCCACCTTTAGTTTCTCGTTGCATAGTATTTTGATCACCGCTGTTTACGCAGTAAGAGAATTAAATTTTGATTGGTAAATTTTCAGATCATATTAACGCCAAATGTCATAATGAGTCTACAGAGTTCCGAGTTTATGCCGACGTCGGCAATGCTGCGTACTGCAGGTGATAATCTCTTCTATAGATAGCATCAGCCGTTCGAATAATTAAGAAAATACGATTTTAAGTCTGTGAATGAAGGTTTCTTTTATTTATTTATTTTTATCGCCAACGTGAAACTGAAATCAAAACCCTCTCGTAGCTGTGAGCAAGCAAAAGTAACTTCCATCTTATTAACGGTAGCAGAAAGAAAACTTGCCCAGCCACGCACGAAAGTGGGTCATGCTATTTGAATTTATCTCCTGGCCGTAAAGTAGTACGTGTGAGTGAGTACATTTATATAACAGTAAAAACATACCTGGCATAGTAAGTCTTTTCCCGTTGTCTGAGGAACTATTAAATCAAAAGGTTCGATGCGTCGATTTAAATGCATTACTTAAATCCCAGCTTTCTTTATACTGCTCTAATGCGTCGATAAATAAACAGAATAAATATAGGGATATTTTGAGTTTCTTTTTAGGATTTGAGAAATGATGTCCACACAGTATCTCCGCATGTAAGTATTTGAATTTCAGACTTAAACATGTTGAATAGTAATGCTACCAAATGTCTCAAAGTCGAAATGTAACCAAAAGCCTGTAATTCCCAAAATTCAAACTAAGTTAAAATTTCCCCTTTACGTAGGAATGTTTCTTCGAATATAGGCGGACGCACGACGTGCACGAGCAAGAGGAAGGCAATGAAACTGCTTGGCATTAAATACTGAAGTTGTGTTTTCATCGAAGAACGGGACGGGCGTAAGCCATAGTGCTGTTACCGCCCATACAATTCATTTTATCCATTATTCATCGAAGAGTGATATAATTTTCTGTGCATAAAAATATTATACTAAATGAATTTGCAACACTTATTTCAGTTGCCAGTGTATGGAATTATGTGAAATATTGATTTATTTATTGTTCAATTTGAATTTAAAAACATACATGGCCCTATTCAGAATTCCAGAGAATAGCCGGATCATATACGATATACCTCGTGGGAGCGAGTGGCCGTAGCTCAGTTGGTAGAGCGATGGTTTAGCATTTGGAAGGTCGTGGATATGGTCCTAACGACCGCCTATCCTGACAGGTTTTTTCAGTCACACCAGGCAAATGTCGGGATGGTTCCTACTAATTATGTCCTGACCAGCTACTTTTCAACATTCCCTCCACACCCTACCACGGCCTGAGATGCCAAAAGTCCATAAATTAAATTACAATTCAAAATATATGTGACATCATGGGGACATATGTGACATATTTGAACAATAAGTTTTTGATCAAATAATTTGTATAAAATTTGGATGCACTGAAGCGAACTCCAACATGAAATCTACTGAGTTCTCTATTTAACGCGCAAAGTACACACAATTTTGTGAACTCCATACATTTTATTAACTTTGTTTTCACTTTCAAATACACAGACAGCATTTCCACACGGCACTCCCCCCTGCAAGTAATGCATGACGCCACATGATGGACACGCTTGTAAGAATTTCGTTACAGCATGTCATGCGTAATGCCTGTACACGAAACCGCAGCAGAGAAATTTCCATGTGTACACAAACTGACGTTATTCTGTTTGATTTAGAGGAGAGAGAATGAAAACAAGCAAAGAAATCGAGCTAAAATACACGCTGGCGTCTTCCCTTCGTTTCCTCCTATGACTACTAGCTAGACGGATGAAAAGTCTACACAAGAAAACTCTTTGCCTTCGAAATGGATTGAAGTCTTACTTTTCAGAACTTTACGTGTAAATAAAATTATGTGCAGTAAAACAGCTTTAGAAGAAACATTTCGAGGACAATTTTCAGACTAGCATCGCAAATATTTTTCCATAGCACCGAAAAACCTCGACTTTCATTTCGTAGCTCATCATGGTACTAATTGACGTACTTGTCCTCAAGGTTAGTGTAAAGCAACAATATCTGACACTAGGTGGCAGCACCAGCTCCGTATGTCTAATGTATTTTGTTTCGTTGCACGAAATTGCACTGCTGTTCTGATAAATTCAAGCCTAGAGAGTTCAAGCTTTCAGAGAAGAAAGCCATTTCAATGGTTCTATCCGTGCCGATTTTGTATTTTCTTTGTTGTTCATTGTTGAAACTGATTGATTGTTGTGAATATCCAAACCTATAACAACGAAGGTCTTAACAATGAACAAAGATAGAAAAAAATTGGCACGGATAAAGCTCTTGAAATGGTTATGAACTTTCTTCTTTGCAATTTTGAACTCTAGGCTTGAATTTATAGAAACAGCATTGTAATTTCGTGCAACGAAAATAATAATAATAATATACATAAACACGCGGAATTAGAAATGCGATATAGCATTAGAGATAGTTGCATTACAGTAATCAAAATTTATTTTTAAAAAAAATGATAGATGAAAGTATTACACGTTAACAGAGGCGTATCATGTAGACTATCTACGCTACCACCGCAGCCTATTGTTCACAAATATTTTGATCTGCACAAGTAATATTAATTTACGTGAAAGGGAGGCCTCCGTACCCTCTTTTTACTTATTACTTTTGGCTAATGGTAGTCCCAAGCTGTGAATCTAGAATACGCCACTGTCCGTTAAGTATCTCACAAATGTCATGTATCTTATTTGTTTTCGTGCCATCTCAATACACTGTTAACATTAGTACAGGTGTTCTGAATAAGTCATCAGCACATTGTCTATGAGCTGAGTAATAAGGATGTAACAATTCTTACTGGGCTTAGACAAGTATTATAAAAAAGAAGGCTTACATCACACATATTAAAAAAATTCTTGGAGACAGTTGAGTGTGACCTCTGTCCAGCTACGCCATCTCCGATAACGATGATCGCATATGCCACGTAACGATAACCTATGGCCAATACTAAAATCTTCACCATTTCCCAGTTTAGCAATCACTCACCACTTGCCTAGCAGGAATTTATACTCGAAGGAAGAATTATTCGTGCGTAAATGTATGTAAAGCAAACCGCCATGTGAACAACCACACAGTACACCTAACTGCTGGGTGAAGGGTTTATTTGTTTACCACTAATCTCACGGTTACTAGGTTTCCTACATTCATAGATAACTTGTGATATTACAAGACATTAACCGCTTTACAACTGGTGCCTCTGGAGCGGTTTTTTTTTTTTCGGGGAAGTTAAACGTTCTAACAACAGTACCCTATTTTTTTATGTCATCTAACAAATAATCCCTCCCTCCCCTGCCCTTATACGGACAAGCAAACCATATGCATAGCGCTTTAGTGAAGGGCAACTGATCCCCGATCTAGCCATCAAATCAAAGCTTATTTAACATTGATGGGTCAGATTGTCAGTTGAGGTTTAAGCCTGTCACTGATCTGAAGTATGAAGTTTCTCGGCAAGTACTCTTCCCGGGTGGCACGTATAGATAAGGTAGAGACCAGGAACAAATAGTATGTACTATACTAGCATTCACTTGGTGAAACTGGAACCAGATAGTAAGACTCGAAACCTACGTGCCGTTCCGAACTCTGCACCATAGCCACTCAACCCCAGAGGCTGGACAACTTTTAAACATGTTTACATCAAATTTCACACTGTTACTGGGCAATTTTTATCTCACTCCCATGCAGATACGAAAATAACGAAGAAAACCTCGTGAATAAAATACAAGAAAAGAACAGATGTGGCAAAAATTAAGCGTTTAATCAAGCTTCCGTTTCTTCAGAAAATGTTCGTCCTTCCAAAAACTTATCAATTAGTGTAATTACTGTTGAAACAGGTAATTGCCCTCTACAACCAGTAGCAATTATTTAGCATTAGGCACACGAAGCATTCAAGGTATAATTACATCATAGTACTTACTAGGAAACGGTCTTCGTAGATCATAGCAGTGACGTTCTCACCCGCAAGGCCATGAGAACACCAAAACCGGACGTTATATTCAATGGGAGAATGGGTATAAGCACAATACCAACTAATTTGAAATTTCTCCCCAGCTCTAAGTATCATTATATCGAAAACGTTGGATAACATTTCACTATATATATAAAATCGCTCTATGGAAGGGTAAGCTTTCTAAATGACGTCACTTACCTTATGATCACAGAGTAAGTTAATAAATGACTTCTTGATTTACTTTCCACATCAAATAAAAGGTATGATTCTATCGCATCAGATTAGCACGAAAGTGTTAGAAAAAGATGGTTATTGAAGGTAAACATTTAAGGCATAGTCAGCTCAGCTTTGTTTTATTATTCAAGTTAGAACAGAAAAAAAGTATGAGATTTTAATATCACTGGAAGCGTACACTGAGAGTTCAATACGACACCATAAGCGGACTTTGTTGGTACAGTAAGGTATTTCTTTAACACGCAGAATTTCCTATCAAGCAAATTTCGTTCATTCAAGGGAACAAAATGAATTACCTCTTTCCCTGTTAGCAGCTTATTCTGGCCTGTTCAAAACGGAACATATAGAGAAAGCGACCCTGTTCTTAATTCAAGTTGTCACCCTAATAATCGCCTCTAGTGCAGCTTTAGGCAAACTATTTTCAATTAAGGACCAATTTTATTAGCTGGTAGGTTTAACGGACCACCCTGTGCCTGCCCAAGGGCAGGTCTCGAGGACCACACTTGCCGTCCGCGGACCACAGTTTGTGGAGCTCTAACATAGTGTAAACGTAACGGGGGGTATAAACGCCTTTACCTGAACAACTTCGCTCTGTAACCTTCGTTCTTTCCGCAAATTCCATAGACAAAGTAGGAAAAATTTTGTCATAAGAACTGTGCGCCTACGAATCGGTACGTCGAATAGCAAATCAAATATCTAAAAATCTTCTGTCACTAAGTAAATGCACAAAGAACGTAAAAAGGGGCTTAAGTAGTGTCCAAATTCATCGCCACAGTAACAAACCATTGGATTCTACCTTGGGCAACATCAAGCCAGTTTTCATCATGAAACTGATATCTCTCGAAAATCCAGTCTAATATCGTCCTTCCAACCACGGCTGTCTTTCCAACAGCCTCTTTCCCTCCGACTTCCCAACCATGACTGTACATATTCTTCCCCCAACCGAGCTACAGGACCTGCCAATCCTAGCCGTCGTAATTTCATTATTGTTATATCGGTCTGTAGTTTCTCATTATGCAGACTCCTATTCTCCGGTCATTTCGTCCCGTATAACTTTCTCACAGAATACACACAATTTATGTTGATCTGCCAGGTTCGTACATAAACTATCGCAACCATAAAGTATCCCCGACAGCATGACCGTTCTGTTCATTTTCAATTTCAACTTTCGTGATATTAATCGCGAGGTTAGAAGTTTGTGGATTGAATAGAAACATGCGTTGCCATATGCTGACTTCTTATGGCTTATGAAACATACATTTAGCTTGTTACATATGCTCCCAAAGAAATTAAATTTGTCAAATTCTTAATTGCTACCCTATTTCTATTTCCTTAATTCCGTGTGTTTCAGTTTAACACATAATCGTTCATCTGTAGGCCTGTCTCCTCGAAGCTACTAGTCTTTAATAGTTCTGAGAAATATTGTGCAATATACTAATAAGAGGTATGGTCTACAGAACCCCTACAACAGGTGAACGCGTATTTGCTCCGCCCTAGAACTAACTAAAGTAGTCAAACTGTTGACTCCGGGATCCAGTATAAAACATTTGTATAAGGCTTCCCTTGCTTGGGAGATATACGGGCAGAGGAAAAAGGAAACAGCATGACGTTAACTACGTAACAAGCTGTACACGCCTCGCTTCGATCAATGCGACATTGCTTACGCGTCAGGTAACCAGCACTTGAACGAGACTATTGATTTCATTGCATCCAGAGCTTTCCACGTCACTGGATCATTTGCCAGCAATGGAAAACCTAAAGAGCCCAACCCACAAGCACTGGCGCTCTCTCTGCACAACACTACTGCGACAGACAACTGCATTCTCAATGCACCATTTCTACGGACGCACCAGATTTTTTTAGATGAACTCGTTTTAAGGCTCAATCCCAGTGGGTTTTCCCGCCTTTTTCGTTTTTACGCCAGTTATTTAAAATTCAGTGCAGGTAAACAAAATTTAACTTTCACGGACCAAAGTTCGTTTCGTACTTCAATAATGGGTACACCTAACAACAAACTTCACCTAATAACACCGAACACTATAAGAAATGTTCTGTACATTGATCAACTCCATAAAAATGGATACGAATTGTTATTTAAAATGTGTTCCAACTAGGAAACTTTCCTGTTTAAATGAATATTTTCTCTAGCTTTCAAAACACAACACAGTAAAATATATATGATAAACGATTAGGTAGAAAAGCAAAGAATTCATCACCTTCCGTAAGGAAAAAATAAGCTAACATTAGCGTACTAACAATAAAATTTTAAATAAATAATCTTATGCTACAAAAAAAAAAACTAAAATGTGCCTATAATAGTTACATATTCTCTAAAATCCTACTAAATAAAATATTAAAAAAAAAAGTCACACACAAAAAGGAATTAGTTTTCCCCGTCTATCATGCTAAATTGTGTACAATGTGAGCTTAATCTTAAGGTTAGTTTACACTCAAAAAAGTTAAGCAAAAATAATAATAATAATAATGGAAAGCATTATTTATTAGTGCAGGTGAATTTGTAAGCTGAGACTAGCACTAAGTTTTGCCGTATAAAATCAAGTTACCTGTAAGATAACATATTTTACATACAAAACATACTCTAAGGTAATAAGTTCGGGTATGTTGCCATGTCTTTTGAAACAGAATTTGGTGTCGACATTTCCTAATCCAACATGTATTTTAAGGTAAGCTCAATGTACGATCTCAAAAGATACGAAAGGTGGATACCACAGAATTACAGCACTAACCTACAAGTACCGTGGGGATCCGTATACAACCTTTAGCTATTACCGTGGCGTAAAAGTAACCCGTATAGTTATTGAAACGTCCATTGTTCATGATAAAAACAAAAAACGACCGTTCATTCGTTTCCCGGCGGGGAACTGTAGTGTGGATTTTGGAGTGTTGACACCAAATCTGATTCAAACATGTCGTAAAACTCGAAATACAATACAAATCACTGTTAAAAGCAGAACAAACGTGGAAGCCTGTATCCAAAGGACAAAATCTTGGCAAAATATTGTACGCATTGCAATAGTCAAAAGAGAAAAAAAAAAAAAAATACTGATTTTCTCATTTAAGAAACAGCTTTTTATAGCGAACACTGTGCCCCCAATCGGTGCTCAAACTGGTGACAGTAGTAAAAAAAAAA
>JAGDQP010024502.1:17314-27898 GCA_022664845.1 Lepisma saccharinum | reverse complement strand
ATATCCGATGATCGACTCGTTGATGATTTGGCTGTGGAGCAGAAAGAGAACATTTCTATTGGCGATCTTGTTAATGATTGCTAAAATGAAGTCAAGTCCCTTTGAAACATAAGAGCTTTTTATCTGCTGTAAATAACACTTTACAAAAAGTTAATTAAAATTTCCTTTTTTATGTCACATATGTTTTTAGCGAGGAGCGAAGAGATGCATGTGAATTACGTATATGCAGGGTATGAAGTAAAAACTACGTTTGGAAGTAGATGGGATGCGCCAATCGATATATCATATAAGTGTTATAAAATGAGAAACAGTATCTGATCCTTTTATCCTAGGGGGGATATCTAAAGAGTAGCGTAGATGAACTAAATCGGAAACACTTATGGACCAGGCAAGTAGGCCTATACAAGTAAACGTATTCTTTATTTTAATCGCAGTCCTACTTTTCTTACATGTCTGAACCCTTGAAGCGTAGATACAGTAACAAGTCATCCAAAGACCATAATACCTTTCTTCATATGCGAATTAGTCTCATATAATTCCTGATGAGTTACAACAACTCTTCTGCAACGTTTATACTATCAGACATTCACTTCTACTATATAACACATCACTAATTAAACCCACTCATCTCCGAACATGGCCCAACGACCATTACATGTTTATAGCAACCTACCGGAAACAATAGAATACTCACATAATACTAGAATGATTTGTTACATTCACGATGTATAGAAATCGTTTTGGTTGACTTGTATGACGTCATCATATATCATTACAATAAGGTCTTTCCTAAATGATCTCTCCCCCTCCCTTCCCCAAGCAAAACTGAAAGGACGCCATGGTTTACAAATGTCATAAACTCGTTTATAGTTTCTTAAAGACCGACTCTTTCAGAGCATTTGTTTGCTTTATTTAATACATAATACATATTACGTAATTAAAATTAATTTACGCAAAATATAATTGTACTTCTCCCCAACAGATGGCACAAATAAATTGCGTAATATTACTTTCCTGCAAGATATGAACATATGTGTGAATCACAATTTTATTAAAGCCAACAATTCTGCGCAATTATATGGCCTAAATGTCATTTTGATATTATTCAACAAAAGTAAGGTAAACGCACCAGTAATGGACAGTGTACCAGTAATGGAGACTTGAAGAGAAAAGTTGTAAAATACTATTTTCCTAAGGGCGGTAATCATTTTACCTACATGGGAAAATGTAATATACTATGTTCTGATGCCACTGAATATTATTTGCTCGTCATTGGTTTCATCTGATATTTCTGACATGATGTTGAAGTTAGGTCCTTTCCAAGGATTCTGTTAAGCAAGTGATTAAGGAGAGAGCTTTCGTTTTTTATTCATGAAATTACAATAACGATTACTTTTGTTGTTCTACACTATTATCCATTACGAAATGTCTTGGTTTCGAGTAATTTAAACGACCAAACTAATTATACCTTAGATCTGTTATGCAAAGCAAGGGGTGTCCATTACTGGTATGGCAAAGTCATTTTTTGTCCAGTTATGGACATGAACTTTTCATTACTAGATTGAATTCAAAATCCTTGATTAATTGAGTTGTTATTAACGTCTTAAGCGAGCTGGTGAGCTTCTAAGGACGACTTACAGCTTTGGTAAAGTGGGCTCCGAACCACTCCGTTCAATAGCTCTAAGCGGAAATTGAACTCATGAACATGCGCGCAGAAAATGCGCGCGCTAAACTCTCAGCAACTCTGAGGGCGAAATCATGATTCTGTTAGTTGTTTTATTTCAACTTCCGGAAGATTATTTTACTCTTCATGACCATAAGTTTACCAGGAAATTTTTTGGTCCCATTTTTTCAATTATGGACGCTGGGTTGCTCATTAATGATTTGTTTTAATATTGCACACTATTCGTAGCAAGTTAGAATTTGCATTTTTATGACCAGGTTCAGCCACAAGGAATCTATGGTTCAGGCCGGGATAGGGTAGGCGAAAGGAGGCGGGGAGAAGTCGGAGAGGTCTAAGTTGATGGTGTCATTAGGGTATTCTCCTGTTATAACTGAGCGAAAGAAAAACGTTAAAACCTTAATAAGGATGCTTGATAGCTGTTTTCGAACCTAGGACCTTCGGAATGATCACTCAGTAGAATTCTATGAAACAATCACATAATCGAAGAACAGCATTAAACATATAATCGTGTTTACTACTTAGATTCGAAACATCAGCAATGATTATTAAAATTATTTTGAGTTATACAAACTGTCAATTAGAGGAACAATAACATTTTTCCGTTTCCATCACTGATGCAAAAGCAATGTTAGACAATAAACGTGATTTTCTCGCAAATAGCGGATGTTGATGAAAGTAATTTGTAGAAATCACTAGAAGAAAGCATGGAGAACGTGTAATATTCTTATTTGATGAATTCATTTAAACTGTATTTAAGTTAAAAATTATTACGGTGAAAAGTGTCCACTACTGGTGTGTTTCCCTTATATTAACAATAATGCTGATTTCATGAAAACATTCTTCGTGTTTACTACAATCAACCAACTCTATTGATTCAAGAATAATAAGGCTTTCTTCGAAGCTAATATTCTAACCAGCAGTTCCGCTTATTACAAACTAGTTGTAACATATGTCGTAAAAGAATGATCATATTTCACATGAAATTAAACAATAATATACCTATTAAGATATAATAATTAATAATTTACAAAACCAATATTTCATCCCTCAATGAAGAGAATGTTTCTTGCCCCAAAGCAGCTAATACTTTAATAATTCATTTACACATAAACCACAAAAAGATATAATATTGATATATTTGGTACGTGCAAAAGTTGTACCCGTTTGTTGTGTATATAGAAGTACGAACAGCACAAAATTTAACTCAAACACACCTAGTCCATCTTTCTGGTACGAGATTAATCCCACGCCGATAAAATTCCTGAGGTGCGGAGTCGAAGAGCTGTTGTGTGGCTGTTTTCACAGCGTCGACATCATCAAAGATTTTTCCCAGCAAGGGAGTTCTGCAAAGTGGTCCTCTGTAGGGGCCTGGTCAGGAGAATAGAGAGAATGGGGTAAAATGTTCCACCCAAAGTCTATCAATTTTTGAAGCTGCCTGTGGCCTGGCGTTATCATGGTGGATAATGAATCTTTGGCTATTGACGAAGACTGGAAGCTTCGAGCAAAAATTACTAACAGTCTGTCCAACTCTTGTCAGTATAAATTGGTATTAATCTTTTGGCTAGTTTCTAGGTTCACCTAGTGAATTATGCCTTTGACATCCCACAACGTACTTAACATCACCTTCTTGGGGTGAAGCTCTAGTTTGGACGCCGGTGGAGAAGGTTCAGAAAACTAACACATAATCTGCCGACGCTTCACGTTCCAGTTCCGGTACAGAACCCAGTTCTCACCCGTGGCAATGTGTGTCAAGAACCTCTAATTTTTCCATCAGGAAAGCGAGGAAATACAAGTCGCGACGCTCCTCTTCCGTTCAGTTGTAATCAGCAGATAGGGATCCCAACGATCGGACCTTGTGGCGAAACCCAGAGATTCGAGCCGTTTCTCAACTGCTGTCCTGTGTACCTAGAAGGTTCCCGCTAATTCTAAAAAAATAAACAGTAATTGATCTTATGTTATTACTTTTTTTACAAACCTTGTGCACGGTAAATTTTGAAATCAGCACAGAAAAATTGACAGCCGCCGTGACCAAAACAGGAATCCGAATCTCACACGACTCACAGGCGCCGGTTAAGTATGCTATCTATTGCACCACCACAGCACGGCCAATTATACATGCGGCCACAGCCTGGCCACAGTGAGGCCACAGGACGGTCACACAATAAAATATATTGTACATATACGTATACAAAAACGAAACATGAGGTTAGAAAATAATTATTCTCGAAAGAAAGACGCAAAATTAATTATAATCGAATGATTTATTGACCAACGATTACGAAAAAATTCAGCTTAATGTGCAACATACAAAACAACAATGAGACTTTCAAGACTAACCAGCATTTTCGTTATTACTGGTCATGAAGTTGTCGTCAAGAGTAACCAGCATTTCTGTTTATTACTTGTCATGACATTATCGTCAAGAGTAACAATCATTTCCATTTATTATTTGTTATGGCGTTGTCGTGAAGAGTAACCAGCATTTCCATTTATTACTTGTTATGACGTTGTCGTGAAGAGTAACAAGCATTTGTATTTATTAATTGTCAGGACCTTGTCGTGAATGGTAACCAGCATTTCCATTCGTTAGTGTTCATGACGTTGTCGTGAAGAATAACCAGCATTTCCATTTATTGCTGTTCATGATGTTGTCGTCAAGAATAACCAGCATTTCCATTTATTACTGGTCATGACGTTGTCGTCAAGAATAACCAGCATTTCTGTTCATGGCATTGTCGTGAAGAGTAACCAGCATTTCTGTTTATTTCTGGTCATGACGTTGTCGTGAAGAGTAACCAGCATTTCCAATTATTACTGGTCATGAGGTTGTCGTCAAGAGTAACCAGCATTTCTGTTTATTGCTGGTCATGACGTTGTCGGGAAGAGTAACCAGCATTTCTGTTTATTACTGTTCATGACGTTGTCGTGAAGAGTAACCAGCATTTCTGTTTGTAGGTCAAAGAATACAAGGATATAGTATTTGAATAGATGTGAAAAAGCTTAAAAGGTAAATAGTATGTGCTTTCCGTTACACATTTAATATATTATTAATCGAGAAAATATGAATTGTGAATAAATAATTGCAAGAATGATAGTGATGAAATATATATTTAATAAGAATAATTTTTTAGACAAATGCACAGTATTGATTGAATATGCTTTTTATACGCAATATTAGTACATTTTGTACATATGCAATTTTTGAACATATGAAATATTACTTCTAATGGGGAAGAAATCTTGATGTAACTAAAATGTAATAAAAAGAAAAGGAAACTTTTGACATTTGGATATTGTTGAGAAACGGGGAAAGACAGTAGGATACAAATTATACGTAATGAGGAAGCAATGCTAGAGAAAAGCAATATGGAATTAAGAAAGAATTGAAGATGAATCTAGTTAGGACATTGTTACAGCCGTTATTTTAAATTGCAATAGAGGTTGTAGTTGAAAGGAAAGAGGATGTAACTAATAGGCATTAAAGAAGAAGATAAAATATATTTTAAAGCGGAAAGGAACATGAATGCAGGAAATAACTGGAAAGAAAAGATTATACAGATTACCGCCACACCATTTTTGTACCTTCTTCCTATTTTTTACACTGTTCTAAAAGGATACTTTTCCTTTTGTAAAAGTACGTATTTCTAACAGAATTCTTCATGGGAAATTAATATTTGAAGTCATAATTTTCAGTGTCAGACACCGCTGTTGAGTTATATGAACATATCAGCTTAGTTTTACTGATGGTGGCATTGTTGGAAATAAATGCAATTTATGAAAGTAAAATTGGCAACTTTATGAGTTGAATAGTCGTGACAGGATATCCCATTATTTATACAAGAAGTACAAAATGGCGTCAGAGACTTTGAAGACCACAGGAAAAGATCGTCCATTGTCCTTTTTGGTCAAATTGAGAACAGAGTGTCATCTGTTTGCTCTCTGAAGAGACTTTTTAACAAATTAAACATGTATGAAGGAAATACGCATAGTCTGCCTATCACAAGCAAATCTTTATTTGGGGTGTGCAGGTATATGCAATGCTTATTGTGGACATTTGAAACGCTATACTGTAAAATCAAGAAAATAGATAAAGTACGTTCTTTTCTTGTAGTCTTCGTTTGGCAAGCGAGTGGAAACAACACACTGTGTAAGGATATGATAACTCACGAAGATGTACTATTTTCCCATCTTTACATCAAACTAGGTTATAAAACAATTTGCAAAGGCCAATGATATAGTTTGTTAGGTGATTTGTACGGTATATATTGCTAATAAATGTCCTTGTCTGTCAGCAAGAATGAAAAATAAGTTGTATTTGTGAGACGCCAAATAAGATAACTTTTAAAATATTAAAATTTTCCAGCATGCCTACCAGATAAACAAGTGCGAATGTGTACATGGTTAGGCACAGGAGCACGAGAGAAAGCACGGGTGCTAAAATGTTGGAAGGAGAATATAAATAAAAATAGGTAAACAAGCTCCTGTTTCTAGTTCTTGGGACAAAGCAGAAACCCAATCCAATTATGTTTAAATGCACCGTTATGTGACAAAGGAGTGAATGGGGGTGTGAATATTATAAGGAATAACATTCCGAATCATGTTATTTTGTTCTGTTAATAAGCAAGGCTATTCGTAGCTCCCTCATCAGAATCCTGGAAGACGAGCAACAAGTAAACAAAATAAAATATGAGTTTAGGAATAAATACGGGTAGAATTATTTTACGGGCTATTGTCTGCTAAAAAAAAAAAAAAAAGATTTACGATTTTAATTAAAATCCTAATATTGACTTCGAAAAGCGAGATATTTTTGTACGAAAGAAAGAATAGATGATACTCCAAATATGCCTAATCAAAGGAGCTTGTTTTAATGTTATAGATGATTAATAATAGTAATACCAATGATAATAGTAATAGCAGTAATAATAATAATCCCACTGAAGTAAAGCTAAATTATATCCTAAATCTCTGAGGAAAAAAAATAGAGTTGCGATATTGAATTTCTACTTTTGGTATTGGTTGTATGGCACGCACGATACACAATTGTCTCCAGTAGTGTGTAGTGTGCTATCAACTATTTACCCATTGGTTATTGAATGTTTTGTTGTGAAAGTATACAAATACCTGAATATATATATGCCAGTCAGAGTTAAAGAACTGAAAAGCTCTTGTAACTCCAGGAAGCATCGCTAAATTGTTAAAAGACTGGAAATACAACATTTTTTGTCCTTGGGTACATCAATTGACAGAATTTTACGTATATTTTATGCATCTTGCTCTTAATAACTTTGTCAGGAAAGACTACCCTATTATGTTGTGAAAATTATTTGAAGTAACTTGTTAAGAATTGTGGTCTTCATCTGCAAGAGATCAAATGTTTGCATTTCAAACATAAATTATTTTAATTGAAAAGAAAACACGATATTTCAGCTACATAAATAGTAACGAACATTGAAACTCTACCAACGATTTATTCGTCTTATAATAATAATAATAATAATAATTCATTCATAGCCATATTCAATCCACTACTAGATCAGACCTCTCCCGGAGGAAGGATTTGGTCAACTGTTACCACGCTGACCAGACTTGTTGGAAGAGCCAGTGATCGCTACTGTCATTTATTTACAGCAGCTCCCCAATTGTCCTCACGATGCTGGGTCAACACCGAAATCTTGAGCCCCCCCCCCCCCCCCACCGGGAATTGAAACCGGGACCGCTCACCCTGAAGTCGAGTGCGCTAGCGACTAGGCTACGCAGGAGGCTCCAGTCTTATTATTGATGTCAAAAAAATATTGCAAATATTAGTAGATCCAGGAAAGTTTAATAAGTTTTTTAGATAGCTAAGAATTTCTAGTAACCAGCTTAGAACATGTAAACAAGCGCTAGTGCAGATTAAGAAACATTTAGAATTTCAAGAAGGTGCTACTAACTCTAGGAACTCTGCCACACTCAGTGGACAGTGTCATCCCCCAAATTCTTCTTAAGCTCATATCCCAACTTAATTTTTTTTATGCATAAAATAAATAGAAACCTTGCAAAACCCTACTTCAAACCCTCCTATTTTCGCTTTACATCCGCGTAAGCTGAAAATTCTGGCAGAATCCATGAGGGAAGCAAATAAAGGAAAGTCTGAACAAGAAATTCATCACACATACACTCGTGTATTCGATGAGTGAACCCTCGTAAAATTTATCATTGCGAGGCAGTTGTTTATATAGAAGTAAAGAAAATATGCTTGTATATGATAAGTGGGTACAGATTTTTTTTCTGAAATGAGTGAAAACTGTCCAAACTTTCGAAACTTTTCTCATACTGTGAGAATTTTCCGTTTGTTTACAGAATACGGCTGCACTTCGGATACACCCTTTGATTGTTCAAAGCTGTGAAGCTTAGGTTAGGTTCGATTGAATTAGCATAATTTAGGCATAGTTTAGTCATGAAATTTTTCTAACTGGGCATGTCTAGTCCTTCGAAATCAGATCCGAAATATTGTACTGAACATTGTGGTTTCTCGTTAGTGGGAGTATCCAAAGATCATCCCAGAACATTTTCTGTTATGAACATTATGTGCATGATGAAAGAATGAATCTAGATTAAGATATGATACAACGAGAGCTATCTTAGTTGTGAGACAAAATTGTGTCATGGAGTATGAGATGTTTTATGATAACGTGTTGCAGTGATTCTGCCAGGATTTTCAATTTGGGGGTAATGTGAAGCCAAAATGTTGAGAGTGTAAGTGGAGTTTTGCAGGGTTTCTCTCAATTTTTGACCGTAAAAAATTTTAAGTTGGGGTGTGCTCGAGAATTTGTTTCGGGGGTGATACTCCCATAAGGGTCTGACAGAATCACTAACGTGTTGAAAAACCGAAATTCATTTAATTCATTGTACGATCGTGATAAAATGCAGTGTACCCTGCACGTCTTCCTGAATTTCTGTATGGGTTCTGTCACTGAAGTATAATGATAAGTTCAATATGTTTATGTAATACTTTTTACCGTCTTACTTTTTCATAACATACATACATTCTTCCGATTTTGCTGTCCCAATGATCCATATTGGACTCAAGGAACGCATAGTCTAACATAATTGAATTAATAGGACGATCATAAATAAAATTCGCTAAATTTTCAATATAGCTCTCTCGATAAATTATACTCTTTGTTGGCTACATATGTTATATTTACAGTTCTAACAAAAACTCGATGTCTTACCTTCGTCTTCGTCTCTTCGTACTGGTAACTATCCAACAATGGAAGGAAGAGAAACCTTCCGTCGAATTTGTACCATTGTTGCTTGATTTAACTTGTGTTGACTCATGTTGAAAGTAGATAAAGTTGCGTTGAGAAATGGTTCTTGACACTTATATTTTACACCAGTGGTGATGAACACAGAAAAAACGTTTTTTTTTTCCTTTTTTTGGTTGATTAGACTGGGATTTTCTTGATGAAGCTTATAATTCTAGGAAGAGTGTATATTACATAGTTACTTTTGTTAAAATTAGACATTTTTATCAAGGCTTCTTATGTGAAAGAATGACATTGAAATTTTTTTGTTGAAGATGTCTTACCTAATCGAAAATCTTGAGCAGTCTCCTTGTCCATGAAGTTAGACGTTGTTTAGAAATAATTTAATCTCCCAATTAAAATCAACTGCTCAAAAATTTGTCTAATTGTTGCTTATTATTATTATGTTATGATGACAGGAAGAAAAAATATTATTATTAAAATCAATTTCAGAAGTGTTCCCAACTAACAATTAGACATTTTGTTTATTCTTTGGTCTGTTCTGTTTATACGTTAATACAGAATAATGTATAAAGGAAAATGATATTTACGAATCGTATATATTAGCAAAAAATCTTTTCTGGGAAACAATCAATAAAGGATTAATATAAAGATTGATTATCTATCTATCATATACTTTCTATTCATTGCTATTCTATTGATTATCCCACAGCAGACAAATATTTTTAAAACATTTTCAATAATATTTCTTTTTTAAATTAATCATATTATGTTTATCAAGAAAAAAATCTAACAATTTCAAAATCCTGTTTTTTACGAATTACATATAATACACCAATGTATTTATTTTTAAAACGTAGAAAATATTTTCAGTATATTCCCATATAGCACTGTTTCTTGAAATTCCCTTGATTTTGTCTTGTTAGGCTTGACGTGATACGACAAGTATATTTCAAGCTTGATTTTGTTTGATAAAATATGTTTGAATTTAACAAACCAATTTCAAACTTGGTTTGAAAAGTGTCTAAACAAGGCACTTCGTGCCTTTGAAAAATCAAGTATGATTCAAGTTTGACTCAATTATTTTGCTTGACAACTTGTTGGCTTGACGTTTCAAGGTCAAAACAAGCTTGAATCAAGCTGATTTTGTTATGTGGGTTATTTTGCAAATTCTATTATTTTCCAACCACAAAAATTTATAACGTTTCTCCAGTGGCGGCTCCTGCCTCCAAAAGCTGGCGGTTCACTAATTTTAAATGTACATACAGTACTTCTAAAGGGAAAAAAATCATTAGAATGCTTGGAAAATTTTAACAGAACTAACTAAAGACAGTTGCAATTGAAGACCTAAACTGCAAATCATCCCGAGTACATCCAAGCTCCCGTGTATCTTTGAATGGAATGTTTGCTGGCCTGACGAATTACTAAGTTTTTTATTAATCCGGAAACACGTGGGCATGCATATTTTTTTAGTTTCACCTAAGAGCTGCTTAGATCCACTTGGGATAATATCCGATTCAGGTCTTTAATTGTGTTAGAGAATCTTTATGCATTATCTAAGATATTAGTTTTCAAATATATATATTACAGTCATCTCGCTTAGTTGGAACGACGTAGAAGCTTCTCCTGGTCTTCTAACAGAAGGAGTTTCTT
>JAGDQP010024502.1:0-16914 GCA_022664845.1 Lepisma saccharinum | reverse complement strand
AGCCGTCTTTCCTTCATGGTAGAAAATTTGTAAATATATTTCTGTTGTAAATTTGAACCTTAAAAATTCTAAAATATCCTTACCTGAACTCGTTTGCTTTTGTTTTATCTCGAGAACAGAAAGAGAACTTCTCAACTCTTTGATGTTACATTTTTCTTTTGATGTCATTAATGAAAACTTGTTTTGTTTATGAAATTGCGCGGAGCAATTACCTGGGACTGCCACGATTTCTTACAAACATGCATGCCTATTCTATATGCCCGGCATATTATCTTGCGGTTCTTCACTCTACTTTACTCAACAACACGCAACAGCTATCCTGACTGAGAGGTTTTTCCTCAGCCACACCAGACAAATACCGTGATGGTACCTTCAACTTTGACCCTGGTCGACACTTCCTGCACCCTTTCCTTTCCTCTATCCCGGCCTGAGCCTTACATGCCAGAAAGCCATAAATAAAATTCAAATTCAAATTCCTTACCAAGATCAACACCGTTTGTTGAGTCGATTTAACACAAGAAAAAAGCGATGTCGACCTGGGACACCGAAAACATTGAATTAACACAGCCATTTTTTGTAGTGTAGTCTCCGCTTATAAAAGATTCATAAACTAAGAGTCGCTTTTGTACATTGCGAAAATTCTTCTATTACATGACTGGATGTAAGTAACCGGGTACTTCATGTTAACATATTTACGCAGTAATTCTGCCAGCCCCCCCTGTGGAGGATGTTTACCCCCAAAGTCTTGACAACACCCCCAACTTAAAAAAAATTGCTGTGAAAAATCGATAGAAACCGCACAAAATTTCACTTACAAAGTTACACCTTCCCAAATACTTTACACCCCGCAAACTGAAAATCTGGCGAAAGCCCTCTTTACGGAATTCTAGAAGAGCGTTTACTGATTAGCTAAATAACGCCTTTTTAAAAAGGCAGATTTCTCGTCAAGATACCCTCATTCTAAACAAAAAAGTATTTTTGAAACTGCTTCTATTTGTGTTTCCAGCATAGTTCCGAATCCTGTCTTTATGACTATTTCTACAGGAAACAAATGCGCAATACATACGCGCATATCATTTTCCACTGTTTCTTCAATTAAAATGATAATTTCACTATACTTTACCACGGCGAGACTCTACAGTAGAGTGTGTCGTGACTTTACTCAACAACACACAAGATGCATGCCTATTCTATATACTAAAGAAAAGAAAAATATTTTAAATATATTTCTTAAGTTAAAATAAGGACGTATTTGTCTCTTTAGCTGCATCCATTTGATTTCCATTGTGCTTCGCGTCACCAAACTAACTCTGCTGCATGAGTGAACTATCTCCGAAGATATCCGAACAGAAAACCAAAGTAGTTGTGCTCGCCTGAGCTGCCAAGCTGTGCAGCGAGATCTTACTTCCCCGTTGCTCCCTTCTAGCACCGAAGAGACCGTGCCGCCTCTCTTCACCTCCCCGAAGAAGTCTTCTCAACTGCATGCATCAGGTTCATTTTTGAGTACAGCGAAAAGCCAGAGCGGAAATGAAAAACAACCATAGACTTATACACTGTTGAAGACGTTCCATAGACTAAAAAGAAAGTGACCATTTTTCACGTTGTACTGGGCAGCACTTCTATAATAGGAACAATCTTTACATTAACAAATTGTATTTTTTAGTTAATTAATTTTATTATTACTGATCTCAAATACATAACGGTTCAATGAACCATTGAACCCAAGGCACCGACCGCCACTGAGTTTCTCTCAAAGGGTTTCAGGAAAGAAATTATGTCGGAACTAATGGAAATATATTGACTTAAAATATTATAGTATTCACTAACTTTACATATTCAAAAGTAACTTTCCTATAAAATAGAAAATGAGTGATAATTATCTTTGACAAACCTTTCCTGGAAAATAATTAAAAGGTTTATTTTTAGAGAATATAGGTGTGCAGATTTACGTTCGCTTTCTCATGTTCCAAAAGGAGAGAAAATGTAGTAACTTCAAAAAGATTATCTACAGAGAATCTTTATTTTATTATTAGGAATAGTTTTATAAGATTGGTGAAAAAAAACTATCTGAATGATAAAAACTGTATTTTAGAGAAATATGGTTACATTTTATTTCAAATTCAGTAAAGAAACGTTGACGAACAGAAATTTCTTACTTTCATATTTCAGATTTTACAGGGCAAGTTACATAAAATTTTACATGTTTATTGTATCTTTCTATAAAATGATAAAATTAAATAAAAATGAAAAGTGTTTACCAAATGATGAACCGTTTGCTTGATATCGAGCGGATAAATTAATGGCTTGTTTCTTGTTTAAATTAATGGCAGAGCGTGTCACAACATGAAATACAGTATCTTCATTTTCATGGTATTCGTATTTTGTATACTAACGCGAAAGAAGATAAATATGCTCATCAAGTGCGTATTCGTTACAGTTTTGATGTTCATTTTATTATGAAATCTTGTCTATAACAATAAATTAAATTTTGTTTATTATTCAGTAAATATTGCATGACCGTGGACTTTGTAGAGATATATAAGGTGATAGTTATATTAGTGAATAACCAGTATAATCTTGATGTAAATTCAGGTATGATTCTTGTGCTTGCATTTCTAATTCAGTAGAATTTATATTTTCGTTATAATCTTTCTTATAAAAACCAGTAGATGTCGTATCTGTATTGCTATGTTGCTGCACTTATAGTAGGTTAGGTTGCATTGATGATTCTGAAGATGTGAGAAATTCACTGGTTTGGTTCCGGCTCAAATCGTCATGGTACACATTTTAAAATGTATAGATTCAACCATTGGCCTGGAAATGCGATACTGGACTGATCAATGCCATTGAAAATGTAATGAATATATGAAACCTGGTAGCGAGGGGCAGTTAATCTCGATAGTCCACCAAATTTTCAGTTCCAAGTTAGTTTTTTTACGTTTGTTTTCGTTGTTCGGCCCGTTTCTAATTTCTGTCAATTCTTCCAACAACAACAAAAAAAGTAAATAAAATTTATAGCATGCAATATTACATACACAGTCTGGTACGTGCATTACTCAAGAATTAAGACAAATCAAAAAGCAGGCTGCATGGTGATAACAAGCTTAAAAATCTGAGTTAGAACTGTAAATTTGGCACATATTGATTTAGACTGGAAGTGGATGATCGAGGTTAAATTTTGCTGTGGCCTCTATCTTTATGTAACGATGATGAGGTGGGCCAAATACCATTTACTATTGTCCGTTTCCCTAAAGTTGTAGTGGTATTTAAATTGATATAGGGGACTTGCTGAAGAAATACAGAATTGTATCATAAAGTATGAGTTAAAGAACCAGTCATATAGTGGATTAAATTATAAGCATAAACTCTAATATGCAGAATTTTATATATTATTTCTTCATGTCGGAGGATATATAATAGTTTAGAATATTGACTCAATAGGACTGCGTATGGGATAACAATAAATATATGCTCGCAAGGAAGACATTTTGCCGTCCCAGACGAAGAGAAACTTATCAATGCCAAATTGACTATAAATGAATCATGAAAGCATAAATGACTGCGTTACTATTCTGAAAGAAACAAGGCGGCAAATCTGTCTAATTAACTACTTACGCGAAGATAGCCAGAGGTCCAGCAGGGCCAGGTAACAAGATTTAATAGGAACTGACTTTTGGATTCAGATGGGCCATTATAATATATTAGAACTTTTGCGTTATGCAAGTCACATTAAATTGTACTTTACACCTATGAAAGTAGTTCATGACCAGAATTTCCGCAAATAATTATAAAAGTCATTTGCATTCCTACTGCGTTATTCTGGTTCACTCAGGTTTTAATCAGTTTGTTAAGACGTACAGATTTATCTGGAACACAAAATCACTTTTAAATAGCTATTGCTATCTTAACACAGTAGATATTATAT
This sequence comes from Lepisma saccharinum, assembly GCA_022664845.1. Classification (NCBI taxonomy): domain Eukaryota; kingdom Metazoa; phylum Arthropoda; class Insecta; order Zygentoma; family Lepismatidae; genus Lepisma; species Lepisma saccharinum. The sequence continues at coordinate 12,989 of JAGDQP010024502.1, read as the reverse complement.
TTTCACATATGAGGCGACGTTGATATATGCACGTAGACCATGATTTTTAGATTCACAGAAAATTCAGTTATAATCCACAAAATATTCAATTATATAATTAATAAATCATGAAGGTACAACATGCCCTTGACCAAGCTGTATAACGCCGTTGTTGCGAGTATTTGCACAACAAGAAAATATTATACTACTTTCTTTGGTTCTTTATGTGTGAGGAATGAAACAGGGAGTGAATATAGGAAAGAAAAAATGCTGGACTAAAAATAGAAAGAGGAACCCTGAGAAGTTTCCTGAGTCTGGAAGGGCACGCTGGCCTTGTAAAGATATTGCGACTGTTACATATTACATGATAAGGTAAGTGTACCGATTATGGCCTGGGTTTCCAATATGGCCCACCCACCAGATCTCTGCAGCTTTCCGTTGCTGCTACTAGATGTCACCGTAAATTATATCCTCATGACAAGAGAAAGCATTTTTGCGCGGTAATAAGGTCAATTCGAATACAAAAAATAAGAAGATTAAAACAAAACAAAGCAAGTGTCATTACTAGATGTTTAGGCACTAAAAAACATGGAAAATAGGCAGGCAAATAGGCACTTATAATTTTCAAAATAGGCAATAAAATAGACATAAACATAGAAACAGGCAATAACAATTCTCTACAATTAATAAAGATATGCATAAAAAGCTGAAGTAGGTGTTCAAAAAATATAGAATCATACCTGAAAATTCTTTCTATTTGTTTCAAATTAACCAGCACCTCATTATTAGAGACAACAGTCTAGTTCTTTCATCTTTGCACACTGGAATCACTCAAGTCCAAAATTTTACGTTATCCATTAGTTACACAATAATACTCTGACAAAAGAAATTGTTGGCCACTTTAAACTATTACGCAAATTATTTAAATGCACATTTTAAAACTGCACATAGGAGTCACTTCAGTTAAAAATTTTACACTACATAATCCACTCAGAAGTCCAAACAAAGAAACTGTTTTTCCTTACATGGTTAAATACATTTTGATTTTGAACTGAACAGTTTGGCAGTCTCTGAATAAGAGCACTAATTGCGGTTGCACATAACAACCAGGTATTTCATCAGGTGATCAACTGACAAATTATGTCTGCGATCAGACAACACATTTTATAGAATCGAAAAAAATCTTTCAACCTCCACGGATGTTACTGGAGCATGTTTAAAACATGCGAGAACATTTGGATTTAGGTCACTTTGTATTTTCTCACCTTTCAGAATTTGTTGGATTCCCCTTAATTTCTCCAAATCCTTATAAGCCGCAATGACTCGCTGATATCTCTCACGAACAACCTCGCCTTTAGCATCTGGCACAGCACAAATTTGGTCAACTTCAGAATAGAAACGGTCCATGGAATTTATCAGCGTTTTATTTCTCTCTTCCAGACATTTTATTGTGTCTGGTAAATTAGAATAATGGGTGGTGATGAATTCTAAGTCCTTGCGCACAACAGAACTGTTCAAGAGACGTTGTGTTACGCGAATTGATGTTGCATCATCTTCAGGTAAGGAATTAACTACTTCACCGAATTTCTGAAAGTTGGTTGCGTAATACACAGCAGCAGATATCCAAGTACCCCATCTCGTCAGTGTTAACTGTGGAGGCAAAGGAAGTTCAGGGGCTGTTTCTTTGAAGAAAAGAACCCGGGATGGGGCTTTGAGGAATATTTTCTTGCCATTGGAAGTTAGAGAGTCAACTTCGGGAAATGAAACATGAATTTCCTCTGCAACTCGATGGAAAGCATGCGCGAGACCTGTTACGTGCAGCATAGCGGGGAAAATAACTTTAAAGGCCGTTGCTGCTTTTTTCTTATATAAAGCGCGGCATCTGTTACAAACAAAAGCACATCTTCATGTTTAACACCATCCAACCAAAGCAAATTTAGTGAGGAAGTGAACAACTGAGCAATCGCTGTACCATTGGTTTTCTCCAGTTGCTCACACACAAGAAGAAATATTTTGGGCTCTTGATAGTGTTCCATTGTACCAATTACAACGTTAGCAAGGAGTCTTCCCATAGCATCAGTTGTTTCATCAATAGACACCCAAATTCCCCCGCCCCTCCGAACTTTTCCCCGAATACTTTCAATGACACCCGTGTAACAACCTTCGAGATAATTTTTACGCAGTGTTGACTCACTCGTTACCTGTTCACCTGTGTACTTAGTAGTAGAGAGAAGGAATACTATGGATTTTGGTATTAGTGGTATTATATGATTTTGAGGTTGTTGACCGTCACGTGATCATCTTATCTGTTGACCTACTGATATGAGCTTATCTGTTGACGTGTTGATATAAGGTTATCTGCTATACTTTCACGTGAAGATTGAAAAAGTTTGCAATATATATAGAGGACGGTGATGTCGTATACATCATAAATAGTCTTGAGCTTCGTAGCCATGGCCAAGCAGCAGCAGGAGCAGTATTAGCAGGTTATAGAAGAAGTTGACTTGACATCAGAAAATGATGAGGTTGTGGAGACATTATCATTACTTGATAATGTAGAAGACGAAGAAGATAGCAGAGTAGATCGAACAATATTTAGTTTCAAATCAGAGTCACCATCATTACTATCATCATTTTCTACTATAGTAAAGGAGGAGGATGAAGAAGGCGTTTATATTAAAGAGGTTTATTCTTGTTTAGTTCCGAAGAAGTAGCAGGAGAAGGAAAGAAAGAATCGTGTTTTAGATGGAGTGAACTATCTTGCAAAGAAATGTTTGCTTTATGGAAATACAGACATCAAGCAGACATCCTTAGGAGCAGCAGCAGCCACAGCAGCAGTAGCAGCATCAACAGGATCATCAACTTTGGTGAATTCTAACAGAGTAATAGTGAAATCTTCACATGCCGTATCAGCAGCAACAGTAGGAACATCAGCACGAAGATTAGTTGGAGTAAGTGATCAAGTGAAAACTCGAAAGTGTAAGTGTAAAAACTAATGGGTAGATAAAAACTGTATTAAAGAAGCGTTAAAGAAGTGAAATTCTCAACCCCTGTGATATGCGAAGGTTGTTTTTATGATGAATACAATCAAACAGGACATGCGTGTTTAGGATATTTAAAAGGCGAGGTGGTAGGAGAAGAAATTGAACATTTCAGAAAAGCAGTGTGAAAAAATATTTTAAAATTATCTACATTAAGGGAACTTTATCATATATATAAAGAAGATCATCGTGAAGTGATTGATGATGATGTGTTAAAAAGAAACATGAAATATGGTCTTTGGCGAATGGTAAAAGTGTACATGTCAAGTATAATGGATATGTTACTAGAAAAAGATAAGAAAGAACAGAAGGAGTGAGTAAAAGTGAAAATGTCAGACTTTTATGTACATTTTGTGCTGGTGTTTATATACTGGAGAGATGTGTTCTACAAACTTTCCGAACATATCTAAAGGAGAATCCTATTCGGTGTAATGACTGCAGATTAAAGATTCCTCATAATAATTTTATATGTATATATATGATATATATGATCATAAGTTTTTCTTGAGTACTATAAAATTTTCAAAGGACAGGGTCATGTGAATTCTTTTTTCAAAACTTGTAGAGAATTAGTACGTAATAGTGAATTCATTGCACAACTCATGCCTGAAGTTATTCACGAACAATTTCACTAGAAAAACCTTTATTCACTTCTTCAGGACAGTACATCATTGTCATGCAAGGTTTTAAAATCTCTTCAAATGAATTTATTATGAGAGAATTTTGCATAGTATCGTGTGGTGGTAGTCTTTTATTCCAATGTTTAGTAAATCTGACTAATGAAATTACAGAATTAGGAATAGGGTATTCAAAACAAGTGGAATGGTTGACACAAAACTTTCATCATTTAGAATGGGACAGCTCAGATGGATATAATGTTACACATAATTGCGAAGAAGAATATTACAACTATGTACAAGTGAAGCTATATTCTTTTGCAAAGGTCTTGAGAAACTACAGTGGATAAAAAATTACTTCACTTGGAAAGTGTTGATGTGAATGAGAAAATATGTCCTGCGCTGAAAACATTGAATTTGAACATTGGTATGTCAAAGCGTACTTATCATGACCCTGTTGAAGTTAATGGTTTGCACTAAGAAACTGCTTACAATTGCAGTATTGGATGAAATATGAAACACCACATTTTTTTGTAGGAACCTTATCAGCAATGCAAATGTAAGAAGCATGTGCAAGTTGTTTTTATAAACCAGTTTAGTTGATGTTCTTAATAAACATTATACTTATACTCTATTTTTTCTTTTATTTGAAATTACTTTAATAATAAGAGGTATTTAATAATAATAAAATAAATAAAAGATTTGTTTTACTTTATATTAAAATTTTTATTTACATTTTTATTTTCTTTTGATAATAATTTTTACAAATGATTTTAAAATTGCATCATCTTTCTTAAGATTGTTAGTATGAAAAGTAGACTATATTTTTCCTCGTACACTGAAATAAATAAAAACAATAAAGAATAGTCCACAAAGAATAGATTCTTCATGTTGAATTTGAGCTTTGTTTACACGATATAATTAACAATTTCGTTTCAAAAATTTTACTATTGGTTTACTAGGTCCATTTCCGAAGCTATTGAACCCGTCTATATTTATTAAAGTTCCAGGGGAATCTGAAGGACTTAAATTCACTATAATTTGTTTTGGTAAAGTGTCCACTGAATAGATTCCAGTAAGCGTAGTTACACTAGTACAGTCTCGAAGTACAAGTTTTAAAATCTCATCACTCCACATCACAACTAGTTTCACTAATTGGTGTTGGTTCATACACTTCTGTTTTTAGATAAGATAAAAGAATGTAGATGATAATATGTTAAAAACGTTGCATACACTGAAGCCTCTTTTAAGGCACAACGAAAACTTGTTAACTGATGAAGATGATGAGCACAACTTTGCGATGGAAAAGCTAAAGCATTATATTTTGGACATTTAATATCTTCTAAATTAATCACTGTTCTTTGAAGAAGAGACTCTAAACTATTCTAACGTGTTTCCCATTTGTATATACATTTTCATTGCAGGAGGTATACTTAGTAAGTATGTTTTTAAATTCCTCATATTGAACTTCTTCTATTCACTCTAAACCAAATACATGCCGATTTAAATATTCATTTACAAATCTCAAACTTGGAATACTATTTTTTATATTGGAAAGGGAGGCTTGAAAAGCCAGGTTTGAAAACTATTTGCATCAGGATTAACTATGGCTAGTTCTTTAACTATGATTTTTTTCTTCAACACACTCAAACGCTGAAAAGTGTATGACAGTCCTCATGGTCAATCTCAAACTGAACTACATTTCGCATGGTATGATCTGTATATACATTACGATCTTTATCAACCTGAAGAAGCAAATCAAATTGAGTGAAAAAAATACATGAAATAAAATGTGCCCGTGGTTGACTGAACCCTATTTTGAGATTAACAGGAGAATCTTTAATAACATCCCACGTAGAATAATCTAAAGGGTTAGTAGGACAAAGAATAAAAGCATAAATAGTATATCCATGTGGGTAATCAGAATATGTGATCGTGTTACTCATATTTTCATAACATATACCAGTGGCAGAGAACAGGATATGATAACTTCGAACTCAGAGATGATTTGCATAGTCTGGGATAAGAGGAGTGGGAGGATAAAATTAGGAACCAACTTGTACTTGCAATTTGTTAATATTAAAAGTTTGAAGGTGGAAGGGATTTTCATGGTATTTTCCATGGAATGCAGTGTTTGCAATAAAACCTATAATGAGACCCTTTGGTACATTTCCAAGAAATATATTATCGAGATTATAGGAATCAACATTTGCAGGAATAGTATATACTCTTGTTTCAACTCTAGTCAGTAGTCATTTTGCAGTATAATGACTCATAAAAGCGTTTAATTGTAAAGGTAAATCAGCAGAACTATTAATTCGGCGAACATATAGAATAACATCTTTGACTTTAACTTTAAATGTAGAATTTTCAGCTGCCATTAAGCAGAATGCGTCTATACTACGACTTAATTTTATACGAAGATTGACTTTATTTGGAAGAATACGATCTGATCCAGAAATATCTGTATGGATTTACCAATACATATCAATGCGCAATCAGCAACAAGATATTTTCGTATATAATAACCAATATTATTTTCATTGATAGTATTAAAATGTCCTGCAGCATCCTTATATAATAATCCAGTGGTTAAATGAATTTTACTTGCATCTTCAGAATAATTAAGTAAAGTTTCATGGTATGCTTTGAGTGGATATGTTCCATTGGAAGATGAAACTATTTTGTCATTTATTCGATCACAGTTTGTCATAGGGTCAGAAACTAAGTCGAGTTCATTCGTACAGCATTCATTACTTTTAGATGTAAGAAACGACGTATTTAACTAAACATATCTCTGCTTTTCTTCTATTTAGATCTCGTCGTCTTTTTAAAGTTGGTGGTCCAATATGTAATGAAACCTTATGTTTACGTGTCCTTCTCTTACTACTACCACAAAGCAACTGATTGACTATTTTCAGCTTTCGTTCTTAAAGATGACCCTGCTTCACGAACTCGTACTTTTAAAGAATCTTTAATAGGACGGTTTTCATGCATATCCCCTGCAACTTGAATTCCTGTTTGTAAAGCTTGTCGTCCTACTGCTTTTGCCTCTTGTTTAATGAATAGCATAGGAAATCGAAAAAGTCCTCGAAATAAACTCCCAATTCCATGTCCCCGTTGTTAATCAGGTCCTGGAAAGTAAGATAGCTATACCTCTATGCATAATTGTATATCTTTTCATTTTGATGATGATGATGATGAGCTCTTAATGTGAAGAGCTCATCTGGAAGGTAAATGTTCCAGATGCGAATGGTAAATTTAGTTTCCTTTTTAAACTTGTACGTTTGAGAGAGAGAGTGCACGTAATGTCTTCTTATTTCGACGCAACCTTTGCTTTTGACGAGAAGAGAGTTTAAAGTTACCATTTAAAACATTTTTACCTACTTGTGCAATAGTTCGAATAACACCATCAGATGCAATCAGAACTAATGCTTTACGCTTTTCATTCTTACATTTATAATTGCACGGCGCTCATCCAGATGATGTTTTATGCTTGACATCTTCACGCCAACTGACCTGAATTTGTTTATTCATGTCTTTTACATGCGCATAGATGTGCATAGTTTCATCTGGAAATATATTTGTACGTAGACGTAGAGCATCCGGTGTAGACTGAGTTAAATCGAAAAGTACATATGAATGAGGTTCAGCAGTAGCATTTTGACACACTTGAATTACATCTTTACAATATTGAGACAACTTTTCTTACTAAATATTGTATTTGTAACTTATCTTTAAGATTCTTAAATGCAATGATATAATGCGCGTTTAATGAGATGTCAAGTGCATATTTATCTTTAGGAAATAGATTTTGAACTATAAAAATTAAACTTAGATTCTTACGATGTACAAATATCGTGAAAATTTTCGAAACATCAGCATCAGTTTCAGTCATAAGATCATCGAGAATTAACAATGAACTTTCCTAAATTTCAAAACTACTCATATCATAAATTCCATAATGAAACCGTATATTACATAACTGACAAGGTAATTTAGATATCACAGCACCATAGTACTAAACTATTTCCTTAAAATGACTAGAGAACATACTTTGGCAATGGATTAATAAAATATTAACAAAATAACTTTTCCCAGCTATGCTGGGTCCTGAAATCAGGATAGTTACCGGATGAGGGAAGGGAAGCATCATGAGCTAGCGACAATAAGGAAATGAACTATCAGTCATTAAATCTTCTCCTTTTATAGCCGAAAGGAAGTGTTTCGAATTCATTATAAAATTTACGTTTACTTGCCACATTCTGATGTGTTTTAGTTTCCGGTCTGGATATAATTTTGAATCCTGGCTTCCTATAGATACCATTGGAATTACTAATAATTTTCTTGTCATAATCATGTTTCACTAAATTTGAAAAGTGATCAAACTTTACAATTTGACGCGCACAACAATTTAAAGTTATTCCGCACTTATTCCGCGAATATCATTAGACAAGGCATTAGGAGTATTTACATTTTCTAAATCCCGGTGCATTACTAACAAGGCATCTTCTCCGATCAAGAGTACATTTTGTACTTCAAAGTGAGGTTTTCGGACAATATCCAAGAATGCCTTAGCATCATTAACTACCCTGTTCTGTGTTAAATCAGTACTCTGTCTCCACTTCCCAAACAGAGAATTTAAAAAGAGTTTTGCTATATAACGCAAACCAGGGTTTTCACTAATGCTAACATAATTGAGTTGTATGGCTTGATGCTTTGCTTACTCCTCAATATACTTCTGCTTTTCCTCCTCATTAGTACACTAAGATGGAAAACCAGAAGCTTCTTGTTTCATCTCTAAGAAGTTATTAACATAATCTTCAAATAATCCCTCTTTCATTTTAAACCCATAAATTTCATAAGTATCTAGAACGGTATATCCTTTCTCCAAACTTTCATGAAACACCGATCGTCCACAGTATGCTTACAATCATTACTATTCATTTCCTACATACAAGTACGACAGAAGCCAAATACGAGGAGTCCATTCGCATTATACAGAAGCAAAGGAATATCAAGATCTTGAGGAGGAAGAATCTTGCAGAAAACAACTCCATGAATGTCTTTCGGATTAGGACAATCTTTCCCTCGGTAAATGGTAGGCTTACCAAAAGGGAGAGGCCTGTTCTTCATGCACTGCATATGTCTTCATATCGAATAATTTCGTCTTCAGGTCGCTCATAGAGAGATTTTTTGAAATTGATCAACATCGTCAGTACTCCCACCCAAATTTAAAAAAAAATATATATTTCCACTCTTACAAAGATCTTTAGCTTCTTTTCCCAATTCTTAGGATTCTTTCTCATATACAATGCTATAACAAAATGTCCTAAAGCTCGCTGCTCCGTCAAAGCTAAAGTTCTTGCTAAACAATCGTATGAGTTGGCTTCCAATTTAGGCACAAGAATAATGTGTGCTTGTAAATATTCCTCCAGGGGTAAATACTTGTCATTATTCCGTTTCTCCCTTTCGCCTTGTTCGCGAATCGGGTCGGATATGTTAGCCTTAATGATTATACTATCGGCTAATAGGAAAGATTCATTCGAGTTGAGAACAATCTCAATCGAACGCAAAATATGCTCACTAGTTAAATGGACTCGTCTACGTCACAGAATGAAGACGTCTTTCTCGTTCACGTCATTACTACTTACAATACTAAATTCGACTCAGGATTGTGGATCTACACTAGAAAATAAATTATCTAGCGCAAATTGAAAAAGTGTCTCTACATATTCAGCCTGGGTTACCCTGGAGGTTCCGGCTTTTGCTCATAACTAACTCTGCACAACTTCATTTAAGACAGCATTTACAGTATTAGGATTCAAAGCAGTACCCCATCCCTCAAAAGTAATCGTACGCTTGATCACAAATCTGATTACCTTCAGGTGAAAGTACACAGTCCGTATCACAAGAGAAAGTATCAACAGAAGTTGCGGTAGAAGCAGTAGCTGGACAAGCAAAAGAAGAAAAAGGTGCAAAAGAAGTCGAAGGTACATGACTGTAGATAGGTCTTGCCGTAGTTACGAATGTAATTTCCTGCGTTAATAGAGACGTAACAATATTGACAGGACCAGAAGTAGTAGTAAAAGTACAAGAAGAAATTGTTGAAGCAGGCACTGAAGATGAAGTACATTAGAAATAGGAAATGAATCTCCAAAGGAGAGGGAATACTCACGGCTGTGAGAGACAATATTCAACGAATCATCTGAATTTATAAGAAACATATACTTCCTCAATATCATCTCTCAAAACCGGAATTAAGCCAAAGAGAAAAGCTACATGGGGTGAAGCATTCTCCCATTATATTCGTCAATGTGTTCACTAAACATCATATAATGCTTGAAAGTCAACCTAGCGTTAGAGGGAGTCGAAGAAGCCAGCGTTACCTAACTGAATTAATTCATTTACATGAAGGCATGTACCAAACAATTTGTTAAAATCGGCCTTGGATAGAAAACGGAGGTGAAGCAATAAGTGAAAAACATTAAGTGAATTTCTAGGTAGTATTCCCTGCCCGGCTAAGCAACAGAGATCAACTCTCGCATCAGACATGGACTCTGGGTCAGTGAATCCTTTGGCCTTCTTAGCCAAGATAACTTGATCGGCACTTGTCAATCCCCTGGTGCATCTATTCTTCTAATTAAACACAACTTGCTGTCCTCAAAGAGTAGTCACAAAGTTGATTCCTGAAAATAATAAAATGAATTAATCTTTTGCAAGATAATTTTACTTAAAATCCATTACTTAAAAAATTCATTATAAAAGCTATATTATTATCTACACATGCGCTAAAAGTGAATTATTAAACATTATCAAGATATTTCTATAAAATCATAAGATAAAATATAAAATCTAATTACCCTAATTAATATGTCCCTCAATAAGAAACAGCAGCAGCAATGGTTTTAGCACTAACACACAGTAGTTTTCCACCTTCAAAGGAAATAATTACAATCTGATATAAGATAAAAATAAGTTATTATTATTAATACTATACAATTCCTATCTTCACTTAAAGAGTAACAATTCTTCACAGGGTATAAATGTGTAGGACTTTTATTAATTTAATCTTCCTTTAAATTACTAATATATTTTTCCAAGAATAAAAAGGTAAATTATTAGTTCAATGATAATTTCACACTTGAAAAATATAACTTAATTCAATACCTTCACCTATATATCTCAGACTGAGGCTTCACCGGACAGTGCAATGTTTTTTATAGTCTAACTTTCTTTCGTGCATGAGCAGATGCTCTAATTATCCACTCCCTCTTTACGCATGCGCAAATGGTTATTTAGGTTCTCCCAACTCATTCTTTAAGTAGATTCCCCACAAGTATATGTTTACACACAAATTTCCTCACAACTCTGTGTTTAAACAAGTTCCTCACAAGTCTATGTTTACACGCATAGGTTTCCCACAGCTCAGTATTTAAATAGAATCCTTACAAGTTGATGTTTACACACACAAGTTCCCCACAACGCGGCGTTTAAACAGATTATCCACAAGTCTGTTTATACATACAACTACCACACAATTACGTTTTTAAACAGATTCCCCACAAGTCCATGTTTTACACATACAACTTTACCATAACTCAGTGATAACGGACTGGGTTGCTTACTCTAATAAACCTTTAATGGTGCCGAACACGATGATAACGCACTCGCTTCGGAGACTGATATGACTGTTAAGAGGTCGAATGCGAGAGGTTACTTTAGTCTAAAAACATAGCTCTTCACGGAAGAATTCATGTAACCGGTATGGTACCTAAATGCAAGGCGGTTGCCACCTTCTTAAATGGATTTGGTTGTAAACGAGAAATTTAAAATAACAATTGAAATACATTTATTGTAGGACTTATTACTATCAGAATTACATAAATTAAACATTAAAATTGTAACAAAGAAATGAATACAAACTTGGGGACGGCGTTATGAATCATGACACGCGTTGACGCCAACATGACAAATACATGGAATTTAAGTTAAGATAAAATAAAATAAACATAATTTGAATAGTTGAACTAAGTTCCAAGTACCAAATTAAATCGAAACAAAAACAATACCATCTTACACAATTTCTAGAGACAACAAAGTACCTGTGATTTTCAAAGTTGAATTTAAAGTTGATTGAAGATGAGAAGATGCACTTTATGATAACTGTCACTTTTCGCTAATTTTGGCTTAACCGTGTTTAAACCAGTTTTGATATTTTCTAAGTCCAAATCGAAGGTAGTTCAAACATGAATTTCAGTAATAGATGTCTGCTACTTCTGATGTCTGAACTGTTCAAGTTCTTAATAGCGTCTCTGCTCTGACGGGGTGTCGAGCGTTGGTTTTACACTCTATTTTATATGTTTGTTTCCGAAAGAAAGAAAGGATCGTGTTTGTTCTTGTGGGATAATTTACTCTAATTCAAGGTTGAATTAATTCATTTTCTTGGACGGTGTCGAGTCACGGTCTTCAAGGTGAAGTCTAGAGAGTTTCCTGTAAATGACGTTATTTGGTGTCCATATTACATGTTGTCTGGAAATCACGTGGGATTTTATATTGTATTACAAAGTTCTTATGAGTCAAGGTTAAATCGGTAGTTCGTAATTTACGAATGTATTTGAGAACGGAAATGATATCACTGTCACATCCTGTACATTGCTATGTCGTAAATGAATACTTTGGAGCTTGGATACAATAAACCCAATATTATGATTCATAGACGTCGTGACAAATCTTAAAGTTAATACAATGGAAATCTTATAAACTATACAAAATGAAATACACTGTTTACCAAAAATAATAAGAAAATTGAAATTAAAATTTATGAAAATGTTTGCATATAACATCAGTGTTTAAAATGTGAGTGTTTGTGTGTAGCCTGCGCAAAAGTTATCTGTTATCTTCTATTCTAGAAGCGATTAACTTCGCTAAAGTTTCCCCGACTTTCCCTCAGTTTCACCAGGCCTTTCCCGAGCTATTAAATGAAATAAAGCTCAAGTCGTTATCCTATTTTCAGCCTGAGCCAAAGTTACCTAATGCTTTATATTCTACACCTGATTATATTTACTGAGATTTTCATCAGTTTCACCAGACCAGTCCTCAGCTATCAAATGAAGTTCGTCCATGGTCGCTACACATCACGCAAATGACAAAAGATGGCACCTTCAACACAGGCCTCCGCCGGCACCTACCCAAATCCTTTCTCTTCCCCTATCTCCCTATCTAAAGGTCGTAAAAACACTTCAAATTCAAGCTATGCTATATCACCGCGAGCGAAAAGATGTCTAATGCTTTATACCATACAACTAATTATTTCTTATGTTTTCCATAATTTCATAAGCTCAATAACAGA
>JAGDQP010024501.1:0-27899 GCA_022664845.1 Lepisma saccharinum | reverse complement strand
TCTTGAGCCTTTCCATATACCCAGACATTCTTCTACGTACTTGCAAAAGAGTAACAGTCTGTGCTTTCCTTTCTCCATCACCATCTTCTCCCAATCATTCATAACCAAATCTGCTATTATTGGGTTTATACAACATATATACTGAGCCTTCTTTAGAATGCACTATCTTGCCCCCTATCTGACAAAACCAATTCTTCCATACCACTTTTAGAACCTTCTCCATTCTATCACTATCCCACCCTTCTATCACTTTCCGTCCCATTTCTTTATTCACTATACGCAATATTTCTCCTGTTCGTAGGATAGAAAACATTCTTTTCACATCAACACCAAACATCACAGTACTTTTTCCCTGTTCTGCCCTAATTTCTCTTTTAACTTAACCACCTTAGCTGAATTCACTACTCTTCTGCTTTCTTGATCTTTTATTATCGCCTCCGTTATCCTCTTAATTTGTTTTTCCAATTGCTATAGCTTTACCAAACGCTTACTCTTTGTTTTTACAGTAAAGGCAAGTGTATAAACCTTGTCAGCTGTTTCAAGTAAAGGAAACACTTGTATCTTTTCCTTGCCACTGAATGTTGTCTATGATATGTTGACGTCTTCTAATATTGTTATAAATTTCGATGGGGGGAGGGATCCTAGAACTTGTGGTTGTTGGTAAGTTTCAACATATCACCTGTTTTTGGTAAAATTACTAAGATTTTATCCCTGGTTGGGGTGAGATTCGGAATCAATAACCGCAGACGAAATCCTCAGGATCCAGGGAAAATTACAGGCATCCCCTCCAACAAATTTAACATTGATATAGTGTACATGTTATGTTTTCTTCTACTGCTTCTGGTTTGTGTATTTGTAATATAGTGCGTCTTCTGTCCTTATTCTATACTCTCTAGTTAGTTTTTGTAGTATTCCTGCTATTTGGTAGTGGCTTTTTTTATAAGACTTCGCGGCGACTAAGAAATAGTAAGATGAACTAGAAATAAGTGTGGAAATTGAAAACTGAAAGGAAGTCCAAGGTGAGTTGTTGGAAAGATACATCGAGGGCAGTAGAGAGATCTTCGTAAGTTTCTTCACTTCATAAAGTTGCTGGAATCACGAGCTGATTGATAATCTGTGGTAGAGTATATCAGAGAAGAGAATGCTGAAATATTATCTAGCATATTCTTTTCAAATTTTCGCTTTTTACTTTTAACGTTTCACATACCCAACAAAACAACTATTGTCTGCAAATGAGGCTGGTCGAATATTTTCAAATAGTTGATTTACTAATCTTTCCTATTTTTTTTATTAATCTAATTTCTGTATATGCATACTGGTGTTAGCGTTGATTTCTTATTCAAGTACCTTAATTCATGTACAGAGTAATTACAAATGTCTCTTAATTTTATTCACTTTGTATGCATTTAAGTACAACGCATCATTCTCAGGCGAATATTTGACCTGAAATAGCTAATGTTGAGACATACATTTTCTGTGTATTCAAAAGAAACTCAACAAAAAATAAATATTGTCACATAAGATACTAAATAAAAAAAAAAAAAAATATAAACATTATATGACATGAATTTTCGATTATTTCGCACAAGATCAAGTAAAGTGTTAGCAGGCAGTTGGAGTGTTCTTTCTTAAGTTTTTCTTGTATTTTAATTTGCTGCTAATATTAGCACATATTAGCACAAAAACGTGTGTTTTCAAACCAAAACATTGTAACTAGAGACAAAACATTTTTTTTCTTTTTGAAATAGAGTCATTAGTTACCTATATTTGTATTTGGACGTATGCAAGTGTCTTGTTGAGGACGGGAAATATGATCAACCCTCCTCTTGTTGATATAGTTTACTTTATAGGCTCTACAAAATACTAAGACCGTATAGTCGTTAGCTTCATTAAACGGTCCAGGAAAGAAAGAATGGGGAACATAGTGTCTCTGGTCTTGTTCCAGATGCCATTGAAGCTTTCACTTCGTGTGACTGAGGCAGTCCAAAGATTTCTTCATAAAGAAAGCGGAAAATTGAGATTTGATACCAGAATCTTTAGATTACTTAGTAGGGTGGTTCTTACTTCTGACATATTTTACTTCTTAAAAGTGTGTCCACTTATTAGATACTTTCATTTGTTTATATATAAATAAAATTTTAGTAAGCACATAAGTTTCTACAGTATGGCATAGTGTGTACACGATCAGTTTATGTTAAAATCTGTAGACTACCGGTATATCAATGTTTTATGTCGTTTTGTGTATCTGTATATGTGTGTACTTATTTTTAAATGTAATTTTCTTTTCCTTTTTATTATTATTATTTAGGTATTTTGTTCTTATATAAAACGTTGTAGAATGGTCAAGTGGTAGATAAGGCTCTTTCAGAATTAACTTCGCCATGTAAAAGAAGCCAATAAACTAAAGTAAACTAAACTAAACTTTTTGCTTTATGTAAAATAAAAACCTTCCAAAAGTATTGAGGTTTGTTCGGGCGATCTGCTTAGTTTTACACTATCTGCACAGGAAGTATAAATTAATACAGAACTCTGTTAATAAATGTGGTTTCATAGTGCAATCCCGTGCAGCTGTCGCTCGAACGGGCAGGTGTTTATTTCCTTCTCGTAACGCCATCTATAATATTTTCTCTTACACATACACCGGGAACGCAGCACTACTGTCAATTATCTACACTCAGTCACACTCGCTCCCTAGAACGGGGCATAAACTGTTTGCACTGGGTGACACCGACCATCTGAACAATTGAGGTGTAAGTTCAAACGCAAAAGTGTACACTAATGAACACTAGTTTAAACAGTGCAGCCCGTCCGAAAAAAGCTATTGGTCACTTCTTCAAATTACAAAAAAAATGGTAATCATGAAAATTCAGTAATATAAATATATTATCAGAAAGGCTATAGCTCCATTAAATACTTTGAAATTAATTCAAAGTGGAAGCAACATATACTGAGAATAAACTCTTAAAATAGGATAGGAACTTTTGAATAAATTTGACTATTATTAAAACACTTAATTTTATTTTTAGAGATATACTTTTGATGTTTGTTTGAGAACCCAGTAAACATGGATAACTATAGAAATTGAATTCAGTTTTAGCTGCCAATTTATGAGACACCACTTTCCTATAGCATAAATGACAAGTATTTCTGGACTTAACAAAATGAAAAAAATATTAGAGAATGCATACTGAGCCATCTTGCTTGGTCCATACTGATATCAAATTTGATTGTAAACTAATGTTTTAACATCTTCAGCGGAAATTATGCTATTAGACAGCAGTGGCGGCTCGTGGTTGAAACAGTAGGTGAAGTTCTACACAAAGCATTTATGTATAAACATTAGCTACTGGTAATGGTTATCCTGAATATCCAGACTTCACCGATTTATTATTAGTATCATTTACTCATACTACTCAATGTTGAGTATCCTGCTGGATTGCCCCTCCCCAATACACCATGCAATCATTAATTCATATTGTTATCCTTAATACTAATTTTCTACCTTCCAAAACAATACATCGTTTCAGTCAGTTTGCTACTTCTCTTCAAAATGACCAACATTCATATGGCTGTGGTAAGTACATTCCTGGACTTAACAAATATTTATGATTGAAATAGAAATAATACTTTTCTTGAGTTTGTAATTAAGTAATTTTTCGAAACAGTGAAACTCCATGGGACTTTTGGTGCGTGGGGTCCCCGGTTTGTAGTGGACAAAGGTCTTGTGTGTGGATTTTCTCGGGGAGTCGCCGAGTCGGAGCTCTTCCGTTTTTTTCTTCCATTTTCTTCATTCCACCGATTCTCGCATCATTATCCATTCGGCCAGAGCCAAAGTACGTTTCCCAAAGGCCTTGAATATTCAAATTTAAATGTAACTCCACAAATCAACTTGAACATTATTTTTAAAACCTTGCTTCATGTTCTCACGACGTATTTCATGCAATTATAGATGTTTTCTTACTACCAAAGTATGGTTCTTTTTCAGAGTAATATAGCATTTATTCATAGCTGCACATGAGGCAAAACTGACCAAAACTAGACTACATTTTGTATCGTAATTTCCCTTCGGTTCCACATCAGAACCTTTAATTTTTTTAGCGCTTTCCACACCACCCTTAAGATTGAGTGAATTGGCACGTTTTCTTAAACGCAGTATTCCGAGAATGCCTACGCCAAAATTCATAGAAATGATTTGTCCATCAAGCGTTAGTTCCATGAAGAGAATGAAGGAAATATTAGACAGAAACTCAATCAGATACAAGGACGTTTCGTAAACTTCCCTTTTATGTCATTTTAGTACTAATTACTTCGCTAGTCTATAAAAAAAAAAACAAGTAATTAAGTTTAAGTTTCCACAAACACCACCCGGGACACGATCCCGACACTCCGTGAACTGACGCCTTTTGCATTAAGTCAGCCGACCACCGCATCCGGCGTCAGGCTAATGAACTAACAGGCTCTCGTATATTAGGTACAAATCTACAAAAACAATCTATTTTTCTATTCACGTTAAACCAACAGGTTACATTTCACACCTTTTTACACAAGCTGTTCCTGCTAATTCTGTTACCTCATAATCTGCTTAAATATCTGTCCTAAACAATTAATTATATATGTGTCATTAGACCACATTAACTGCGAATGTAAACATTTTTAACTGTATTATGCTCATGGTAAAGGTTTAGGCAGTGTTCGATTTGTTATAAATTACGAAGGAGGATTAGAAAACTAGCATTTGCTTGTAACTTTCAACCTAGTATCTGTCTGGATAGAAATATAAAGATTTATCCCTGGTTGGGATGATATTCGGAATCAACTACCGGCGATGAAATCCTCTCGTACCAGAGAAAATCCTGAAGCGTTTTGTCAGTATCTGCTTGAGCTAGTCTCTCTAGCTAGTAAACTTATTTCGCTATTTTCATGTTATGCATTGAATAGATATTAGCATTAAAATTTTCTTCATATAAATAATCAATTCATGTATCTGCAATATAAACTTACACGGTCATTTTATCACCGACAAGATTTTTAAGCAGTCTTTTAAACCTAATAGTGAAGATGCGACCAATTAATATACATAAAGCTTTATAAATATACATAGTTATGTCACAAAAATTAAGCTAATATAAATGTTTATGTCACTTATCAAATTTGTATATGCTGCGGATTATGACGAGGATATATTTTTCTTTTTCAATTTAAGTGGAAAATTGTGGCTTTAACATTTGATGGACAGATTAACTCCCATACTTGGCTTCGATTTTTTAAAATTCATTTTAAGGCCTTTAGGCAACTATGGCTCAGGCCGTATGGATGATAATGGGATGAATTGGTGGAATGAAGAAAGTGGGAGGAAACGGGAGCACCTCGAGAAAACTCACGCACACGGTGTTTGTTCACCACAAAGCCCACATAGCATGAACAGGGATCGATCCGACGACTCAAGTACCAAAGGCGAGTACTTGTTTCGACATAGGCTCAACCCAATATGCGTGTATAATAATTATATATGATGGTACTAATGATAAACCTAGAAGGTGGGGCGAGATAAATCTCCATTGGAGCTTCAAAATTCTCCAGGGAGTTTGTTATGAGCCATAGCAAAGATAAAATATTGTTCTTGAAAGTAAAATTCCTCTTTTAGCGCAATTCCAACCCTAACCCCACACAGCTCCTGAATTCTCTGCATTCAACACTGAGTGAGAAGACTTCAGCGACTGGATAGTTATATTTACGTTGAAATTTTTCGAGTTAGTCCGCAACATGCGTTTGAATTTTTCCCTTCTTTTTATCTTAAAAGCGTGATGATAGATCAACTTATTAGGTTTTAAAATCTTACATACTTTAGCTAAGATGCTAAGCATCCAATTTACTATATATTTTCTAGTAGTAAAATCTGGATTACATCGTACAGGCGATGAAATTCCTTACGACCGTGGTAATTATCATGTAGTTTCCAGACTTGTCGCAACCATTCATAGTGCTGCTAAGGTGGGATTTTGAGAAAACAATTCCAGTATGCAGTGAATCTCTTTTGGAAAGAGCAAGAGAGAACTTCACAGGCGCCAGAGTAGGAAAGAAAGGAGTAGGTCTCTGCCAACGCTAAGTTGCAGGCCGATTCTGATTGGTCAGAATGGCCTGACCGTGAAGTTCACCTTTTGTTACAAATAGTGGACCTCACTTCCACTCAAGGCTCAAGGTCAGTAGAAAAGAAGATAGCTAGGGGCAATCCTAAATGCTTACTTTCCTTCCTTCCTTCCTTTTGCTGAGAAACCAAAGGAGCCTACTTTGCAAGACTGATGGCGCCTTCTAGCGTCAGTATTGTAAATTACTTGTAGGCAAAACTATAATGAATCGAGTTGGTGTTATTTTTGCTGGCATTTTATTATATTTATTTCAGTATTTTTGAAACTTGTATTTTCTTTATTTAATTAATGCAGAAATAAAATAATAGGTGAAGTACCGCAGTTAGACAGGCGCTTAATAGGCTGCTGTACATTAGTTCATTGTTGTAAACTAAATTGTCTAAATACTTTGCAGCACCTAAAAGCCAAAGAAAGATCCAATCAAAATACGTGTTTTAGGACTTTAACCAGGTATCTCTCTGACATATTACTAATAAAACTATTTCCGGATATTCGTGTGTAAAATAATTTAACAAAGCTCGATGAAGTCAAATAAATACACAATGAATATTCCGTAAGTTTTACTGGTAATATGCAACTAATATTTTTACTTATTTCCCTTTTATATACGACGAGCAAACACAGAGGAACCAATGAACATTAAACAATGGGAATTAAATGTACTTACCGATGAAATGTAGATGAATGTTCCTCCTGTAGTCACTCACTTTCCCAGGGTATTAGAAGACTTAAATATTTGGCTCATTCATGGATTTTATTTCAATGATGTGTTGAGTCGCTTGAACCAACTGTTGTCGTTGTTGTTGTTAGTTGGAAGTGGAAATGGCCCTTCCATAGCATCCTCCTCCAGAGATAGTTTCTACTATACTGAATGCTAATTCTTCATTCTTTGTTTCTTCGTCCTCCTCAAGGTGTGATCTGCTAGCATTATATTTTAGGGTCAACTTCCTGTCCCTTTGTTTAATCACTTAGTTTCATCTCTGTGTAAAGTTTTTTTAATGAAAAGTTATTATTATATCTCTGTTTCTATATTGTTAGTGTAAACATTTCCTTTATCTGATATCCAACTAGGAAATGAATTAGATAGCAATCTTTACGCAAATCTACATTAAATTTTAAGCAGGATATAGGCAATCTTTGCAATTAAATCTTACTGAGAATTTAAGTGGGATAAAATATTAAATGAATTATTTCTTAAAGCCGTATCCATAGAAGATTTCCTTAATAAGTTCACTGTAACTTGTTTCATTGTCAGTGCTATTTTTGACAATAATGATTTTCTCTGATTTTTAAATACACCTATAACAGCTGCTGTCTACCTATGCATATTAAATATATGTTCATGGTATCTCTTAAATTATTGACATTATATTGGTGACATGTTGTTAAGACAATGTCAGAATATGCTAATACAGTTAACTGATTTGTCATTCAATTGGTACAGTGTTGTATAAAATATGAAAGATACAGAATGTTTCCAGCGATTGAACTTTAAAAGTTGCAATTCAAAGAAACTGTATCCGTTTTAAACAACTGAAGTGGTTTTAAAAAAAAATACTCAAGCTGAGAGACACCGTCTACTTGTTTTCAATATACAGTACTATTTCTTCCTAAATTTATACTAAAATAACTAATCGGCATTTTATTAGCTAAAATGAATTTTACAGGACTGTGTTAAAGACACATGTTTTGATTTTGTTAACTAAAATGAATTTTACAAGACTGTGTTAAAGACACATATTTTGTTATAGACTGAGTGACACAATAATCAAAATCACATCATATTTACATTCTTGGCTTTTACAGCGCCCTAAAACAAGATAGACATACCTTATATCTTACTATGTTTTGAAGAAAGTGAAAAGCACACAGCAGTAACATCTTGGCATTCATCTGGCGGGACTCATAAAAAACTGAATATGTTTATCAGAATGGCAACCATGAGCGGGATTCAAACTCTCGTCGTGTCTTCAGAGCTTATCCGAAGTAATCAATTACAGCCAGTAACCTACGCAGGCTAGTTACATCGAGCGACAGGGTACTCAGTGTACAACATTATAACTGAGTTCTCATGGTCTATAGATTATAGATTTTTTATCACTTCTAGGAAAAGATACTACGCAGATTTAAGTCGTGGTTACATTTTCCTTCCTGATTGAAGTTAACAAAGAGTTTCCTCAATTTCACTTGGGAAATGCTAGGACGGTATACGAATTACAGAATCCGAATATCCCTTTACCTAGAGAAACGATCACCAGGGGCCGTCATCCCTCAATCTTGCGACGGACTTGGACTATAAATGATTTTCTGTATATATTATATAAATGTAAATTGCATAAATAAACTTTATAAATATATCTTACATGAAACCCAAGTTAACTTCCTTAGAAATTGAATCCGGAACTCTTTTACTGTAACACAGCAATCGTTTGTGTCCAACATTTTCCGTCGCTTACAGAGAGGACGGCATTTCTTCCTTTTTTACCTAAAGAATAGGGTGGGGCCTAAAAACCTATTTTTAAAAAATCAGTAAGGGGGTGGAGCTAAGAACTTGTGGTTACCAATAAATAATAACATGTTTAAATCGTTTTGACCTAGGACAATATGGTATGTCTGCGCATTTGCCTACAAATTTCAAATTTAGGTTTTAAAAGAAAATGTTGATAGCAACGTTATTTTTGTGACTATTATAGATAGTTCGTCTAAAAAAAGAGGTAAAGAAGACATGCTATGGTGTATTATCGTACGGAAATAGGCTGGTTAATATGCTAAACGAACGTCTTTTTTTTTTACTAATAGAAACCTTTCATAAGAGGCGCTACTCTTACGTATTACTTCGTTCGTCGTTTGTTGTATGAGGTATAGTAACGTTAGGAATATAAAGACATATAAATAACGTTGTTATCAACATTTTAAAGAATCTGAAATTTTCATTTTTTTAGCGAAAATTTGAAATTTTGAGGCAAATGCGCAATCACATGATATTGTCCTAGGCCAAAACTAATTTAACACGTTATTATTGACGGGTAACCACAACTTTTCCACACTACCCCGTTACCGATTGAAAAAAGGTACCTTACTAAAGAGTAACAGACACTTCTTTCAATTTGGAGATAATACAACTTGTCCCTAGCAAATATCGTAAGTTGTTTATATTTGCTACTTCTGTGCCTTTACTTCTGACACTTTCAGCAATTTCTCACAGTTTTAAATCTTCTATTTCTAAGTGAGGCCATGTTATAGTGGTGCCATGTTACCTAGGAGAACATTGTCAAAATTTGAGAATATTTTACAAGGTGAGCTCACTAAATATTCTGCATTTATCACTTTCCTGTTTCCTTTCAATACTTCATATAACAGACGTTACAATGCCATTTTAATTCTAATGTCTAATTGGTTAGAAAATCAAAAACAAGTTCAGACACATAATGAAGGAAAAAATTGGTATTGGTACACACATTCTCCATAGACTACCAGCAGAGAAATAAAAAAGATCGTGAGAAGGACTATGAAAGATTTTGTTCTAAGGGGATTCCAAGAAAAGCATGGTTATGGCGTGCCAAAAATAAAACGTAGTTTCAAAACAATAATAATAATAATAATAATGTTGATCGTTAAGCATCCTGTGAGCGAAAAATGTCTCAAGACTATGGTGATGGAAACCCAAGGGAACAGATGGACAGGTATCATATTTTACTCATTCACTGATGACTCTTCGATAGAGCTTTTCCGAGTCTAATGAATAATATACCCGTATCTGCACATCTAATCCACTGAACATCTCTCCAGACCAACGCCCAAAAGTAAGAGTTGAAGATGATGGTTGATGGTGGTATTTGCTGTTATTGAAAGGCGGAGTTCCATGTAGTGGTTGCCAAGAATATAGGCCCAGTGTATACACAATCACTGCAAAACCTGCTGTCCCCAAAATTCCCAAAACACAGTATTCATGCAGGATGGCGCCAAAGCTTCAGTCACACTTTTGAAACCTAACTTTCAACTATCTCGACCTTGTTGAACACTTATGGACTAAACTACTGGAATCAGTGTACACAAAAACCTTGTCCACGCAACAAACACCAACTTATTGCACGTTTTATGAAGGAATAGAACTCCATTAACCTGAAGAAACCGAAGTACTGGCAGACTGTTTTGGAAAATGCATTAAAGAACTGAGGCCATCATACAAAATACTGATAAACTAAATTGTCAAACTCTCCATTCATCAGAGCAAAATGTGTTATACAAAATTATTGTAAAAATGTATTTAAAATAAAGTTTATGATCAAAATTAAAGCGAAAACTTTCCGTCCGCCCTCTATATAGATAAATCCGAAAGTCTGTTTGTTTTAACACTACTCAAATTTAAACCTCTTGACGAATTCGAACAAAATTTGACACGCATGTTCCTTAGGACTCAAGAAGATTAACTGACGCATTAGAAGGCTGCCACCATCTTCGGAAGGGGTGAAAATACATGATAAAAACAGTAATTTCATTGAATACGACAATTGTTACTATGTTTATTTTCGAACAATAATGTTAATTTGAACTATGAGTACTAGTAGTATTCGTAGTTGTAGTATTCGTAGTTGTAGTATTCGTAGTTGTAGTATTCGTAGTAGTATTCGTAGTAGTAGTAGTAGTAGTAGTACAACTGTAAGTGTTGCCAAAAATATTTTGACCTATCAAAGTGCGGGCAATTCAGTTATTTAAATTAAAATTTCTCGTTAATAAGACAGATACAATATCGCACGAAGAACAAATATATTATTAAAAGTACGTACCTTAATTATTAATTGAAAAAGTTCTCCTAATAACCACAAAAAGTCACTTCTGCTAAGCTCTTTTCACCCTCTACCTGAAGACTTCGTCAATGTAACAATAATTTATCATGTAAAGTGTTTTTATATGCATAAATGTAATTTGAAAAAAATAATTAAGTTTGAGCAGATAACAAGTATGTAAAAAAAATAGTAAAACAGTGAGTTGAAGATAAATCTCCAAACATGCTGAGGCAACACTTTACAAAATCATTTTTCTTTTATCATACTTGTTTTCAGTTTACACATTTTATTTACATTTTCAAATTACACATACAAAAAACACACTTTTCAATGTGCTTAGAAATAAAGTAAAACACAGATCCATAATAATGGTTTATGCTATATAAAATGCATATAAATATGTTAGAGTTTATCGAAAAAGAGATTTTCGCAACAGTTATGTTACAAACATTCGATAGTTTATCATTTATTCCTTAAGTTTCATATTCCAAAACTTGGTAAACTTGTTTTTTATACGGGCCAGTCTTGTAACTTTGGACTTCGACCCGTCACGATTCGCCCTTTAGCCATTAAAATCCACATCCATACCCCATTTTGTTACCGTATTTCTGTATTTGTAGATGCTTACCACATAAAAGATCGTAAATCTGGTTTATCCTGAACGGGTCCCCTCTCAGTAAGTCCGGATAATGAGGTTGTGTTTTAGTGCATTACTTTAAATAGAGTACATTTAATAAATAAAGCAACTTGTATAGGGGAAAATACGAACGAAGTTGTGAGAAAAATAATGGAAGATTGCCGCATTTAACTTATAACTAACGCAGTTTCTTGATTCGCGCAAATAGATATTGTCCCGTGTTCTTGAGACAAGTTCACGCATACATTGTGCAAGACAAAAGTGTACGTTATTATTATAACTCATATTTATAAACTTCTTGCTGCAATTGACACCATAGCGTATCTTTGATACAATACCATAAATTGAATACATACTTTTTAGATGCTTGCTCGCAATGCTAATTTGGCTGTTTGCGACAACTCAATTTTCGAATATAAACTTAAAGCTTCGCTCTTTGATATTGAAACATCAGAAACTGAGGATCAATCCATCAGCATTACTATGAACCATTGCATAATCGATTCAGCATTATTTTCTATTGAGTTCCTCACGGCAAATCATTGTGTCGTCAGCTACATCGCTACAAACTGAGGTTGTCAAGCAGTTTAGCAAGTAGCAGGCTGCAGGAAAGCGGCAGAGTATTGTTGATATCATTGGTAAGTGTGTATTGTTTGTGTTAATTATTGATGTCAGAGGCTATTTATTTATTTAAACTATTTTTAATCAGTCAAGTAAATACATACGATCAAATTCTTGAAACTTGTCGACAATTCGTTTCAAGAACATTTTGGGCCCGGAATTCATATTACAGGAGAAAGATGGCGGGAAATTATTTGGTGCCTTCAGGTGGCGGAATGTAAATCCCTCATTGATGGGCCCTAATTATCGCACTCTTGCGCGGGCATTCCATACATTAGTCGCCGAAATGTAGATTCCCTTTCTGTGTTATGTTGTTCAGTTTCGAGAACCCTTAATTTATTGGGACTGCGACAAACCACAACGATACCTCTTAACATATAAATTTCCCCAAAGGAAGGAACGCAGTCAATCGCAAAGGAGCTTCACTAGGAGACCTTCTTCGAACATCCAAACCGACAATCGATAGCAAATCCGAACTGAAAGAGGCAAAACAGAGAGGACGGTCGTAGTAGCCACGTTCAATCTAAATTGCCTATGTCTTAGCTTATTGTCATACAAGGGAATGCCTATGCGGTGGATATTCCAGGAACGGAATCACATCCGAAGGAATCTTTTTCATATGCCAAGAGGTACGAACGCTTTAGTTCCCGAAATTGAACAGTTATGTTTCAAGATAATGTGTGAATAGATGTAAAAAAATCACTAAGTCAGATCAGTTCTAATTTTGGTTGCACGGCAAAACAGTCACTGCTCTAGTTGATATTGGTACCCAATGTTCTGTAATTTATAAAAGCCTTATCCTTGATGGGTTTTGCGTTGATAATCAGAAATTAGTTACTGTCTCCGTACCGA
Organism: Lepisma saccharinum; assembly: GCA_022664845.1. Taxonomy (NCBI): domain Eukaryota; kingdom Metazoa; phylum Arthropoda; class Insecta; order Zygentoma; family Lepismatidae; genus Lepisma; species Lepisma saccharinum. The sequence continues at coordinate 14,856 of JAGDQP010024501.1, read as the reverse complement.
ATGTAACAGTGCGCAAACTTCAAATGGCAGGCTACGTTGTTGAATAGTAGATAAGTTAATCTAGCATAGGTTTGTAGTACAAATATACGGGATATTAAATTTTACCATCTTGTCATGAATTTAATTTATTCTTAAGTATATAAGTGTAATGAATAATTCGTATTTGCAGCTGAAAAACTTTTGGAAAATATCCTGTTGTGAACCTTCAGTACAAAATACAGTAAGAAAATATCTCTGTTGAAGAAATGGATTCTTTTACACTAATTTTCAAGCTGCATCTCAGTTGAAGTAGTAGTGACAATAAGTTACTTGGATTATTGCGTTCCCGTGAAGAATATTTACATGCAAAAACACGTACATTCTCCTTCTCTTCATAGACTACTTGCGCTTTATCCGAATTTCATTAGAAGAATTGACAGTCCCTGATATCATGTCGATACTACAGGAACCAGATGTTCTATGAAGATATAATTTATGGGAAGAGATATTCTTCATGTGCTGAAAGTTTGATCGACACAGGATCTAAAAAGGCTTTATTCACTTTCTCTAATATTCCAACTTAAAATATAGGTTTAGGAATACATGAATTGGATAGTGCAGGGAAAGTAGGGTGGATGTCCAACGTTTTTTAAAGAATAAGAGTCGGACTTTAATATAAGAATTCCTAGATATCTTGTAAGTCCATAAGCATGTGTTTTAACAAATGCAACAGTCACTCAATATTATCCAGTAAATAAAGGTGTATCCTTTTTGTTGAAGACATTAGTACACTACAGGTACCCTGCAACATCTAAAAGCAACGAAACTCTCATTCTTACGAGGATGCAGTGTATAAACTTACAGGGTCGTCATTAAAGAATGTACGTGGTACTTTAGAAGTATATCCAATCAGTTTAGTGAGCATGACACAGTTATTAATCATACAGCTTTTGATGTGATCCACACCGTCGGATCGCTAGGTGAGAAACAGAAGCATCTGCTAAATTGCTTCAAAATCGCTTTGACTTGTCCCGTCGACAATGACCTATGTACTGTAGCCAGTGATTGCACTAGACCCGTCCTGAGGATACTGTCACCCCCAAATCCTGGAGAACACCTTCAAAGAATTTACGGTCAAAAATCGATAGAAATCATGCAAAAATTAGTTTGACTTTTACTTTACATCCCCACATTGGAACTCCGGGCGGAATCCCTGAGTGTAGTTGTCCCTTGCATATTTACATGCTATATGGATATCCCAAAATCAAAGCGATTAAGGTAGTCTTAGCAACGGCCAGAGAAAGCCTAGAGGAAAATTTGGAGTAAAGTGGCCGAGTTGTCTTTTGCCTCTTACACGAAAACTTAAATGTTTACAAATATTGGATATAAATGTACTTCACATTAGAAACCAAAGAGAGTGGTAAGCAGAGTCTAAGTTACTAACTCTTTACCTGAAAGTTTATGTGAGATTTGTAAAGATTACAATTAACATACTACATTTATGTCTTCATTCTCATCTTTACATGACATGCATATGTTACAAGCTGATATTGAGCAAGATCATTACTTATAGAGTCGAAGAGTGTGTCCAAACATGAAGTTTGTAAGCTCCTCCAGTTATAGTTTCACAGACGTTTAAATAGAAAATAATAATATGGTATAGCTTCTCTATTTGTGTTTGAGCCAAACTATCATTTATATTCCAAACATCAATATCGTATACTCAAACACCGTTTGTATGCAGATCTAGAACCGAATTACCGTAATTTCCACTTGCGAATCCCTATAGCAAATGTTAATACTACTGAAATTGAGATACTATCTATCTCGTTATTGGCACTTTGTGCTACCCAGAGTCTTGTGAGTCCATGAGCAATCCAATTGAATTATGCTCTACTTTTATTAAGTAGGAAGAGTGAATTGAGGCATTTGGATATTAACCCAAAATTAACTATCGTATAACCTAACCATGTTATTTATGCGTTTTTTTTCTTTTTTTCTTTCTTGCGTATGTTGCAAGTGAATTACGGTTGGATTCTAATGTGTATGAACATGATTGAGCTCTCATCAGATCAGCCTGTTTATAGCCTTCCATATTGGCAATCTCCAAGACGAAGACTGAATTGGCTAAACATTTCGACTTACGCATTACGCGTATAAAGTAAAGCGAGTCCGCGTACGTGAATGTTAAGGTATTAATGAATAAGAAAGATGGTTCCACTAGATTTCGCTATTGTTATGGGAGGTTGAACTCCATTACTAAAATTAGTATTACAGGAATTTCTCTTATGCTTATGAACTAAAAGATCAGTCAAACAATAGTGGGTGCGTTCAGCGCAGTGAGATGCTCTCTGAGCAAGAATTTATAGAACTAACTGTAGGTTGTCAGACGTTACGTCACTGACAACCAAGATATTAGAATTACATAATAGACAAAAATATAAAAATCTGAATCTGACAACCTGTTAGTAATATAAACTCGTGTTCACAGAGCAGCTCAGTGCGTTAAATTCACCCAATTATTCACAGACTGCGCACTCACAGCGAGTCATTAATTTCCTTGGAATTTATTTCAGTTACTGCTTTATTTTATAGGTCTGGTTTTTCTTTTGCTGATTCATATTGTATCTTAGTTTAGATTTACCAACCCACGATAGTATTTGGTACAAGTCAAACGTAATGTATTAATATAATATAAAAAGTTTGGCATCATGTATTGTCGACATTGTAATGGATCATTGAAATACATGCAGCTCGCAAGTTAAATTGAACTAAGTTTCATCTATAATCTTAAATTGTGTGTAGCCCTGTTCAGATACCTCAGTAGCACACAAACGTTAACAATACATGGATAAAACGTTAGTACCGAAACATTCTCTTAACGTTGTAAATGTACCGAAATATCAGCTTGTTCAACGGTTTATTCAACGTTGAATAATGATTTAGAAGAAACGATGAAGAAACAGCTTCAGTTGGCCAAAACAGAGTATTAATGTTGTCTATCTGTATACACATATTTAGTTTCATTTTATCCGTTGTTTTCATCATGATATAAGGTCTTAACTCTCTAACAGTAAATTATCCAACCGCTGCTGTGGAGTTCGAACTAGGTACGTTTCGCACTCCTCGTAGGTAGCTCGTCGCCTTATTCCTTCATCCAGGTATCAACCTTTAAAGTCAACTACTCTTTTACTGTATCCGTTAACAGACAGCCTAGAATGAAGTTGCTACGTCATGTATACGCACGTTTCACCATCACGTAACAAATGAATAAAGAATACAGAAACTTTCCTTCATTCTTTGTTATGTGCTTTATTCTTTAACACTTTGACCAACGCTGCACAAATAATTTTGTATTTCTCAATAAGTGTAACATGTCGCCTTATGAAAACGCGTATAAAGCGAAATCAATGTCATAGTTGAAAACACTTCACATTAACGCCCTAATAACGAAATTAAATGTTCCTTGAAATATAGTTTAAAATTCAATCTGTTTTCAACATAAAAATGTTAATTTCATTGTATTTGCTTTTAATAATAATTTTTAAACAATTGAATTAGAACACACATGTGAAACGAAATGTATAACATAGTATAAAAGAAAAGTTGAAAACACGTCACATTAACGCCCTATCAATGAAATTATATCATCGTTGTAAAATAGTTTAAAATCCAATCTGTTTTGAACGTGCACATACGAACATAAAAATTAATCTGTGTAATTCGATTAGTTTTTAATTATATATTTTTTGACATAACATTAGTAGAAAATACATTAAACAAAATATATCCCATATTTGAAAATAACATATTGAATACACGATGTATTAATGTTTTATCAACGCAATGACGTTTTGGTTGAAATATGGTTTAAAAATAAACGTTTTTTTTTTCAACCGATAACGGATAATCAACGAAATGAACCTAAAATCAACGTTGAAACCACGTATGTGTGCTACTGGGGTAGCTTTTTTAATTCCAATGACAAATGTAATAAAGGAATATTACATTGAAAGTTATCAACAATATCAACGTATGAAAATATACAGAATTTTTTTTGTTTGATCATAACAATTCAATAACGTCTGTCCTTGAACTATGCAAGGTTTGCAGTTATTACCGTTTACTTTCTTTGTACAACAACAAAAATGTTGTGTCCCTTCCTAGCGATAAGGTATGCATTTGACAGTGTTTAAGCTGATCGTAATTATTAGACACTGTCCGAGATGTCGCAATATTGCCTTCTGGATTAGTAACTACATTGTCTTTTTCCATATCGTAAACCAAAACCTTTCAAACGTTTACGTTATTTTCGCGAATAAGAAATCGGTAATCTTGAAAATTCAATAATATTTAGTACGATCAGATCACTACATAACATATTAACAACAAAGTAGATTCAAAGAGAAAACAAGAATGATTCTAAAATAGAATCGGAAATCTTGGCGAAATGTGATTCTTTATAACACATTTATTTATTTTGAAATAAGATTTATAGAGAAGTTTTATTTCGATCTCCCCTGTCAACAGAAGTAAGAAAGATGGATGAACGGTGGAAATTAAATTACATTCTATAGTTCTAGTAGAACAAATGAACCATTATAGCAGGGCTCTTAACAAAATTGACTGTAGTTTCTGAAGTATTTTTCTACGTTGAAAACGGAATGACCACAGAGCCACGTTACTCGTCACATTTTCTGTCACACTTACTGGATGTTTTATGGCCTTGAAAGTAACAAATATTTTTTATTTTGTTTTATTAGAATGTACACTCAGTGACAAAAGTTATTTCCCTTTTTTATTTTTTACAAATAACTTTGAAGTGTTCTGTTCTATGTTCTATTTTCCTAACTTACAGAGAACTAAGATCTATTTACTGCACTCAAATCATCCATCCATCACAAAGTTATTTGTAAAATAGGACGTGTCGACTTTTTCAATTTTCGAATTCGAAAAGTTGTGATTTGGGAATTAAAAAATATATTTTAGTTTTTTGAATATAATTTGCTCTTGCTTTGTAAATAACGACATGAAGATAGTGATAGTTCAGAGCTTTTCTAATTGTGTGAAAACCCTGAAATAATCAAAGATAGGTCAAAAGTTCTCATTATTATAGTGGCATAAATATATTTACATTTCTCATATACTTTGTTCTTCATGTTTGACTGACTGATGTTCCTATTAAGAATAATATTTCTTCTCTCTGCGATGAGCAGCTTTATGGTTCTTTTTCGCTTTTATTATGGAATAATATACAACTGCTGTATTTCTCTCAATGTCATGTTAGCACCATGCTGTTTTGTTTTCTCTTAGTTTCGTTTGAATTGGATCTATTTAAGATTTTTAGGCATCTCAGACTCAGGATGGGATAGAGTGAGGGAGAGGCTGTTGAACGGTCGTTAGTCATGGATTGTTAGTTGATACCATACCAGCATTTGTCTAGTATGTCTAAGGGAAACCATGTAAAAACTTCAATCAGGATGGGCGATCGCTGGGTGTTACTTTAAATTGTTTTAACATAAACATTCAGCGTGTATTTTTGAAAAGTTGTAAGTAGAGTGTAGGTAAAAATTAATTTGCTATAAGTATTACTCTTGTCATCAATGTAATAAGCAGAAATTGACTTTCAACGCACAGTGACTTCTAGAAAGAGAAAAAGATTGTCGATATTAACGCATATGAGCAATGTTATTGGAATTGCCAGGGAGATGTTGCCATTTGAATCTATAACTTTCCGAGGCATCCTGAGGTATGGGCTGCTAATAAGAAAACAAAGTAGCAAGGAAATCTGAAACCATCCTTGAAAAGAATATTTACCCTAAAGTGCTTAAGATAGGAAAGATTAAACAGCTCTTTTGTCGTCCCTGTTATCAATTGAAGAGTACAATGCTAAAGAAGATACAGAGGAGCTCGGAGCAATCTCAGAACATCTAATGCTTGATGTCAAAGAAGTATTCACTTCCAAACTTGACAAACTTCTTGCCTTCCTAAATTGTGTAAAATTAATCTTTGTTATGATTTATGGCTACCCTCGTGATGCTGGTTGCAAGAACAAGGCTCACATTGAAATATATATGCTCGAAGGAGATGAATGTCCCCGTGAAAGAACTTGCTTTCATTATAAATAGGTCACAGAGACAAGAACGGTTCTATTACTATATCAAATTGGCTTGTCAGATCTGCCTGAACATAACAGATTAGTCAACAAGCAGAGACGGCAAGAAGACGAGAGAAGTTCGAGTACTGAATATAAGGAGAGGTGTAGGCAGGATATTACAACACCAAACTGTTAAATAAATTTATTTGAATATGCAAATGAAGACCAAATAACTGATGCCCAAAATGTAAATGATGAAAGCTATGAATTGGCATTAGGACAAATAGGAAAGCCAACATCGCTTAACACTTTCAGTAAGAGGACAAAACACAGCGGATTAAAATTTCCTAATGTTTATTTGCAGAGCATGTTGTTGGTCTACGTATCACAGGTGGCATCATCATAACCATCTTTATTGGCGCTGGCTTGATTACTGAAAAAGGACTTGTTCATATTCAGTCAAGTCAAAATGGTGCCAGAAAAAGTTATGATATCTATGGATCAATAATTTGACGAAATTTGTATGAAGCGTGAAATTGAATGCATTTCTTTTATTTACGGCCGGGAAGGATAAAATCATGCTGAAGGCACACAATTCAGATCAGCAGTTCCCTGGCATTTTACTCTCTGCAGCGATCCAGGTGGAAGATATCTCTGTCACGTCTCTCCGGAGAATCACTTAGGGAAAAGAAAACCAGCTAAGGCTATTGCTAATAGTATAGGTACTATGAAGAAGAAGAGCATTGGTAAGAGGCCATTGGAGGAGATTCTACAAATTTTGACACTAGTTGGGAAGGTGGTACAATGCATTGAGTTTCGTTGAATTTAAGCTTGGTCATAAGCTAGTATGGTTAGCGTGTATCCTTCACAGCAACGATTTGATTACAGCACTGGATGGGAAAATCTTGTCTAACAATAGATGGATAGATACACTGGCAAAGTGCTAAAACCGCTACAGTACTAGAAATTGACCCTACGCTCATCACAAACTCTGTAGAGGAGTCTCTTATTTCACTGAGTGAGAATGTCGTAAGGGTATTGGTTCACTAAGGTTACCCCATACATATTGTCCTCCTTTAAATTGGCCCAATGAGTCATTACTACAGCAAACACGATTTGTAGCATCTGGGTATCAAAACCTTGCTTTAGAGGCAAAACTCACAGCAACTTAAGACTGATAATAGAATATATAAATGGCTTGTACTTTCCTTGCTGTTTCAATATAAAAGACTTACGAGTTTTGGTCCTCGGATGACAGTGAGCAGAGGAGAGCTGGTGCACAAAAATATTGAATGATGACAGAATGATAGATCTTTCTGTACGTCCAAGGAAGACTCCTTAGATCAATCCCAAGGCATCGTTCCTACTAGAGCTGATAGATTAGTCTGACGTGGTATATGAACCTTCATTAACATGTAAACTATATTAACTGTAGCTGAAGTAAGGCATTTCATCTACCTACCCATGTAAGTTCAGTGGCCCTGTCAATCATAGTCAAAATAGGGGTGTTGAGAACAAGTCACACAGGTGTCAAGCGGAGTGTTTTCACATGAGGAAAGTGATGTCTACATCGGAGGGCAAGAATCAAGTCAGCGACTGATGTCCAAGAAAGAAACAAAGCAAGACTTTATTAAAATTGTTGTATAGATATTCTATTTCGTGATATTATTGTTCTATGATTACTAGACAATGACGTATGACTAGGTATGTATGTTTTAATTGTGCAATTCGTATAAATTAAAATTTCATACTATCGCCACACATTTTCAATGTTAAAATGACAAGTTTAAAGACTTCTGAGAGAGTATTATATGGTCTTTTATTCAACCTTGCATTTACCAAGCTAAGTGTTCTTTGATCATAATACTAATAGCAGATTTGAATTCCTCATACCCAAGAACACATTTCTAAACCCCGTTAGAGAAATTGTGAGATAAATTAAATTTCACCCCTAAAATGACACGCCCTATTGGTAAGAAAAGTGTTACTAAAGGCAAATAACTTTTGTTCCTTACTGTGCAAGCCGAGATGTGTACTAAAAGGTACCAATGAAAGTTAAGCTGTTTGAATGAATTATACTCACCAATAAAATATACATGGAAGTTCTTTTTTGTATACACACAATTTTACCTCTGTCATCTTAAGCTTATTTGAAGACCCATGTTTCTTAAAAAGAAATTACTATGCAGAATTAAGTTTTAATTCAGAAGACAAGCAAGAACGAGCACAATAAGTCTTGTTTCCATGGCCCTGCGATTGTCGAGAATAGTAATTATATCTAATTGTTGCACAGACTTAATAGTTCATATTTATCTATACATATATTTTTAACAAAACCTAAAATGATAAATAATTTAATGTTTTGAATGGGATTAGCTACGAATTGATCCTTAGCTCCTTTCATTTAAAGCCTATTTATTAAAATAGTATTAAAGTTGATACAACAGTATTTGCGTTCGCTGATGAAGTTTGGATTTCTAGAACAGCGGAAAGGAAAAACATGGAAATCTCTTAAATTTTTGGAAACTTATAAATGACCACACTAGAAAGAAAAATAATTAAATATTTCAGGTGACATTTACATTGGAGGAAAAAGTTAATATCGTAACGTTTTGCTTCTACCAACAAAGCTATGAGGGACTCGGTACACTTTCATAATAATAACTTTGGTAGTGTTCCACTCACCGAATCGAAAAGATTAGGCTAGGTAAGATTAGATTATGTGTACTTTACATGAGCTATTAATAAATAAGTTCTACTAGGACATCTGAATAAGTACATTGATTTACTAGAACTGATTCTTCCTGACCTGAAGTGATTATAATAAAACAACTCCGTGTGAACATAAAGGAAGAAAGTGAACAAAAGTTAACTTATTTAAACCGTAGGATAAATTCATTTTTTACAATGTAGAGTTTACTTGACTACCATTTAAAATAGAAATAACAAGCGCGGCTAAATTAATAACCACAAAAGAATGAGATGCTGTTCCATACTCCATGGTTTTACAATAACTATTTCAGATGCATTGTACGTAGATAGTCTCCCGAGTAGTAACAGTACAACATAGTCCCAAATTCAAGATAGCAGCCATGATGTCGTAATCCAATATGGCGTCTGGAAATCCCAGTGACGTCATCCAATATGTTGTCTGTGCATTACGTGATATTTGCAATTTTGTGAGGATTGTGCAAGATCGTAGGTGATTGTCTTAACCTAAATATATTCTATATTGGTAGGTAATGTATTGCAAAACAAGATGGCAGTGGTGGTATGTTACCGTGATCAGTTGAGTACAGGACGATTGATCTTTGAGGAGATTGAGACTTGATATTCTTTAATCATAGTGATTGTAATTGTGATTACTCCTTTCTGAAAGCTTACTCAGTGATTCTGCCAGACCCCTAAAACGATTTCTTTGTGGCAGCGATTCCGTAGCGATTTCTACTCAGCGATTCCGCCAGCTCTCCTAAAATTTCGACAACAACACTCTCGAATTTAAAAAGTTGTCTGAAACCGTGCAAGATTCCAATTTGTATCTTATATCCCCCACAAACTGAAAATTCAGTGATTCTGTCAGACTCATAAAAAGACTCCTTTGTGACATCCTACTCAGTGATTCCGCCAGATCCCCTGAAATCTCGAAAGCAACACACTCGAACTTAAAAATGCTTTGGTCTGAGATCGTGAAAAACTCCATTTACACATTCCCAATTTTCACCTTACATCCCCCCAAACTGAAACGCCTTCACTCCCACTTACAAGATCACCACCTTCTTCCCGACCATCAGGCAGGATTCAGACCAGGCTATAGTATCCAGGATCAATTCCTAAGACTCACAAACCACATTACCAATCATTTTAATAGCTCTAAACCATCCACACTTGTGCTCTTTGACCTAGAAAAAGCTTTTGATAAAGTCTGGCATCATGGCTTACTGCATAAATTACGACAACTTCGTCTCCCAATTGCATACCTTCGATATATCTACAATTTTCTCACCGGTCGACTCGCCTATGTCCATATCAATAACATTAGCTCATTCCCCATCTTTCTCCATACTGGTGTTCCACAAGGTTTCGCTCTGTCACCTCTACTTTACATACTATTTTGCACAGATTTCCCTGCCGTGCCACTTAATATTAACCTACAGTATATCAGTACGACGACGACACAGCGTTCTTGGCATCTGCCCAAACTATCCAACAGATAAACAGAACCATGTAAACTGCTATTGACGTCCTTAGTAATTGGTACTCCAAATGGCAACAAAAATCAACGCAAACAAAACCCAAGCAATAGTTTTCCTGCCTCCAAAACAACGCTCCCTTGTTCAACGCAACCCATGATGCCTACAACTTCATGTACAAGATACACCAATCCGCCCATCGCATACTGTAAAGTACTTAGGGCTAACATACGATTGTCACCTCACCTAGACACCGCACCTAAAATAACTCACCACTAAAGTCTACAAACGTCTGATTCTTCTCAAACGATTAACTAACTGGCACTACCTTGGGTCTAGCCCCCAAAACCATTCTAAACACCTACAAAGCTTTCCTTCAACCAGTATTAACATACGGACACATCGCAGGCTTTGATGCACCAATATCATTCTACAGAAAACTCAAAATCTTTGAACGAGACGCCTTTCGAATTGCATACAGAATTAAACTGCGTAGTCGCACTGCTGATCTTTATGCACGAATTGATTTCCCGCATATTCTCTTTCATTCAGAAACACTACGCACCCGATATATCACTCAACGCTCTGAAACCTATCATCCATTACTATTAGACACTATGCATCAAGACTTGAAATACGACCCTCAACGCCCAACTCTGCAAGACAATCCACTCTCCCTCTTAATCAGTATCTACCTCAAAACTCTCCACCACAACAACCCTGATATACTACACCTTACCCCTTTCACTCCTTCACGCCCACCTGATCATATCATGCCATCAAATGCACTGTAATACATCTTGAACGTATAGGGCTCGCCTCGTATCTCATTAGTGCCCCGGGGACAGAAGATAATATGCATTTGTCATTACTAACTTCCATTAATGTTGTGTTTGTTGTGTGTATGCACTTCATCAGTATATACTGAAAAAAGATCACTGACATCATCAGACTTACTTAAATTTTTCACCTCAAAATATGATTATAAGCGCAAAGCTTATAATATCCTAACACAACATTTGTAAGATATTGATAATTAAATAATAACTAACTAACTCTATGGCTTATGGAACTCGCAAGTTCATAGCCGCAGTAACAAATGTTCACCATTGAATTCTGTCCTGGGCAATATCAAGCCAGTTTTCATCACAAGCACATACTTCTCGAAGATCTCTTCTAATATTGTCCTCCCAATGACGTATCGGTCTTCCTAATGGACTCTTTCCATCCGGTCTTCCAACCAGGATATAATATAATCTTCGTTTTTCCCCCATCATAGCTACATGGCCTGCCCACCTTAGTCGTCGCGATTTCATTATTTTTACCATCCTTGGATTTCCTGGTACCTAATAAATGATGCCATCTAGTGGAGTGTGTTGTAATTTGAATACAAATACTTTCCAGTAGGAATTTGCTATTTACCTTGCTATTGATAATATCTTCAGCGTATTGCTTAACCATGATTTGTCTTCGTATGTGTAAAGGATTAAGATTGAAAGCTCTACACCAATACTCATAATTATGGGGGTAATAGTTCAGTGTGAGCTTACGATATATTAATCGCATAAAATATTTTTAAACTACCTCCAGTTTATTAATAGCAGTTTTACTGAGGTGTACGAAAAATATATCTGTCTATTTAATATTTAAATAGTTCTAAGCACATAATGTGCTGTTGAATTTTATTGATGGCTTTAGGCACCTAAGGCTCAGGTCGAGATCGGGGAGAAAAAATGATTCGGGAAGATGTCGGCCAGGGCCTATGTTGAAGGTGCCATCCCTGTATTTTCCTGGTGTGCCTGAGCATAAAATCTAAAAAAAAATCAATAGGCCGCTGGAATCAAACCCATGACGTACCGAATGCTATACCAACGCTATACCACTGAGCCATTGCGGTTCGGTAAGAAATGTGCTGTTGAAAAGACTTGTTAAATTATTATGAACAATTATGATGATGATGAGTGCTCTGCACGAAGGTAGCTCTTGACCTAAACATATCAGAACTAGGTGAACCGATGGTGATTTGCCATTGCCTTCCATCGCATGAAAATGGCGTCCTAAGGACGGGACCTACAGTTTAATGTGAATTCCGAACCACTTGTGCCTCCGCTGGGAATCGAACCAGAAACACCCTATTCCACTATTAAGAACAATAGAAACAAATTTAACATCGGAACAAAAATAGATAAGAAACGCTTCTTATCAGTCACCCTGGTCGGTAAGAGGAAAACTCGTGAATTCTATATACCTTATATACCTGAAGTCGGACACAGTAATATACTTAATAGATATGACTATTCGCATTGTTTATGATATAAAGTGAAAACAGAACATTTGAAAAGCTAGAACAAACAATGTCGTTTTAAGTTTTAAGACAAAGACTTTTACCCTAAATTTAAAGACAGTCTTCTTCATTCGCAAATAACTTTACCGGCATCTTCTAAACTAACCAGGGAATTCAGTTTTTTTTCTTTCTTTCTATTTTTTATCTATATAATGTCACTTTCGATCATCGAGTTCTACGTAAACTATACTGGAGTAAGTACTTAGTGTTGAAAGACAGACGCCAGAGCAAATATTTAAACTTGTTTGTCCACTTCCAGTCTAATCCGATGTGGACCAAATCTTCAGTTCTAACTCAGTTTTATACGCTTGATATCACTGTGTGGCCCAATTGTTTTTATTTAAGTCTTAATTCCTGAGTTATTCATCTAATAGTATATCGTATTCTGCATACAATAGAAAATGCTGCAATTAATATTTATGTTTTTGCAAGAATTAAGACACAAATTAAAAAACGGGTTACACAGCTATATCAAGCGTAAAAACTGAGTTAGAATAGAAAATTTTCTCCGTATTGCTTTAGACTGGAAGTGGACAAACATGATTAAGTTTCCTCTCCGCTCCCTAGTTTCACATATTCATGAAATTTTCAATGGCTGCAGTCAGTCCAGTATCGTATTAATAGAGGTCGATGCTTTCGATAGATGGTTGAACTTAAATATCAAGTTAAAGCTTTCCGAAAACTAGATATAATTTTATGTTCATTTTAATGACATACGTCCTGTTTCAATGATATTTATGTGAAAATTGCCGACTGTATATCCGATGACCGTTGCACATACCCTATTTTCAATTTTATAATTTTCTTTGTAAATTTATGAAGGTAAACCATTGGTTGTATAAATTACAGCATTAGTATTTTGTGTGTGTAATATTCATGTCACTTGCGTTGAATCCCTAATGCTGTATAATATTTTTAAAAATATCTCTAATGTTTTTTTTTTAATAAGTTGTTATTCCTCTAAGTATCAACATTATATTTAACAAATATAAACGGGGATGGCATCTTGAACATAGGCCCTGGCCAACAGCTTCCCGAATCCTTTCCTCTACCCTACCCTACCCTGAGCCTTAGATGCCTAAAGGCCATTAATAAAATTAAAAAAATTATAAAAAAAATATTTTCTGAGAACAAAAATAATAGTTATCAAGAACGTTTTATATTTGATTTTATATTAAATTATACGTTTTACTGATTAATTTAATTAGAAATTGATTGTATCTTACGTGTTGAACATAACTAAGGTGAACTCGAATGCGAATTCTCAATTGTTTTTCTTCACAAGAAGATAGTGCGTGGCACATACAAATGATATAATACCAGGCAGCGCACGGCTCGCTGTTTCCTTCATGCCAAACAAACAGAGAAACAGTTGAATGTTGAACTTGCACCACGCTGGGAATTAAAACCCACGATGGCGCCAACCCTGCCTCTAGTGGAGTCTTATAACTCTATGGATAATTTCCATGCAAAGGTAGGAAGGGAAGAAAAATATAGACCTACTATAGGCAAATATAGCCTTCACGAAAAGACCAACAACAATGGAGAAAGACTGATAACTTTCACGATTTTGAAAAACCTACTGGTAAAGAGCACGTACTTTGAACACAAAGACATACACAAATCCACATGGGTATCTCCGGACGGCGAAACTCTCAACCAGATCGATCACGTAGTAGTAGACAGACGAAGACACACCAACATAATGGATGTTAGGTCGTAGAAAGTAGCGGAAGGTGACACCGATCATCAATTAGTGATCACAAAAAGTAAGGGAAAAATTATGCATCGCGAACAGAGAAAGCAAGAGGTCAAAACAACTGAAATTCGAAGTAAAACGATTAAATAATCCAAGCCTAAAAGTAGATTACCAACTCGAACTCTCAAATAGGTTCGTAATCCTAGCCGACTCGAGTAATAATAATGATGATATTAATAATGAAATTGATGTAAGTAAGATGTGGGAGGCAATTCGTGAAACAATTAAGAGCGCAGTTAAGGAACGTGTAGATGAGAAGAAAAACAGAAAAACAAACCTTGGTTTGATGAAGAATGCCTTAAGCTTCATGAAGAACGAAAAAAAACAAGGCAACGATGGTTATGTAATAAAAGCGAAGCGAATACCAGCCACTACAGTAACGCGAAACGAAACGCCACACTCGAGTTCAGACAAAAAAAGCGAGAATATCTGACGCAGAAGATTCAGGAGATTGAGGAAAACTTGAAGACAAATAACATACGAGATC
>JAGDQP010024499.1:0-27902 GCA_022664845.1 Lepisma saccharinum | reverse complement strand
GGCTTGTGAAAATCGACTGTCTCAATTTTTTGCCAATAGGGACAAGGACTTCTATGAAAGAGGCATCATGATATTACCTTCCAAATGGCAACACGTTATCGAACAAAACGGCGCATATGTGACCTAAATCGGATCATTCTAACTATGGTAAGTCAAGCCTTCAATGTCATGCAAAAATAATGGATTACTTTGTACTACACCAGATATTTTATTCACCTAATATACTACTTTCCCTCAGAGTGGATGAAAATCTGCTCGCACTGTGAAATATTTTCAAAACCGTAATTATTTCGTAGATTTTTCAAGGAGCAACATGGTATGGTACTACTGCGCATTGTACAAAAATATTTTTTGGATTAAATTTAGAGAGTATATATGTACTGTGTGTACATCTTTAAATAATACATTTTCTAAAATATTAATTCCGTTTATTTTCTTTCTTTATTTAAGTAATCAATGCCAAAAATTTGCAACGAGAATCAGGGAAATTATGCAGCGCATATGTAAAGGTAAGTGGCTCTCCATTTTTTTTTTATTTCTTTCTAAAATGGTAAAGAAGTCATTCAGTACATATATCTTCAAATATATAGATCTACCTACTTATATGTATATTCTTAATTTACTGCTCTTGAATTTCAATTTCATGACTTTTAGGAAACTACTGCTCAAACCGGGATAGGGTTTGGGAGAGGATGTGGAAAGAAGTCGGCAAGAGCATAGTTTTGAATGTACCTACCCGGTATTCGTTTGATGTGAGTAAGAAAACCCCTGGAAAAACCTGAGTCAGGATGTCCAGTCGTTGGGATTGAATCGTTCCGTATTCGAAGCTGATATTCTACCAACTGAGCTACGGCTGCTCGGTACGGATATACCTAAAACGATTCTGGTAAAGTTTTAGGGGTGTAGTCCACGAGCGCACAGATCTTATCGTCGCTCCACCTGTCAATCATTTAAACTACCACGAGCCCTCAAGATGTTGCCAGTTTTCTGCCTTTGTAAATGTAAATTCACGAAGTCAGTGTAAGTCAGTATAATTACAATCTGAAGAATGTTTCTACTTCGGTGCCATCAGCATAAACACCTACATTACTGTTCTCCAATACTGGTCCAAAAGAGGAAAAAAAAAATTACTGCTCATCAGTAAAACATTTATCTACAAAGGAAACAGTTTAAAATTTATCCGTATTTAAAAGAATACACTAGATCTCTTCTGTAGCCTATATTTGCTACTCCTGAACTACATAGTTTTCGCAAAGAAGAATAAGTAATTTATTTGTGTATGTAATAATTTTCCTATAATTAGCTCGATCATTAAAAAAATCTCTCTCTACAAATCTTGAAAATACTTAGAATTTATTATTTTATACCCAACCCACGTAGTCCAGTTGATAACGTCGCGGACTTCAGATCCGTAATGAGAAAGCACGCGGGTTCCAGACTTATATTTCCTCAGTCTCAGAAGGCAAATGCCGAGATTTTACCTCAAGTAAGGTACTTTCTCCATCCGTGCCCATGGAAGAGTTCGTCAAGTTACATCACTACTCAAACTTAAGCGAAAAGTTGCTAAGCCAGCCTATAAATATATATATATATATACCCAGCGTCGTGAGGCCAATTGGGGAGCTACCTGAATAAAGAGGTAGCGATCACAGTTGAGGGCTTCGGCTCTCCTCTCCCAACACGTCTGGTCAGCGTGGGAGCAGTAGACCACCTCCTCCCTCCGGGAGAGGCCTCATCCACTAGTGGATTGAATATGGCTGTGTATTATATATATAGGGACTTTATCAGTTTTATAGATGCTTTGTCTCTGTGGTAAACTACACAAATTGTTTGAGCTTACTCACATTATCGCTCCACACTAGTAAGACTAACCCAAAATCCCCATCAACATATACTTTTGTTTTCATCCCCCAAAACTTGAAGCTGATCATTAGCTTCCTTCAAACATCTAGGATTTCTAGGGCATTCCTTTCGCCTTATCCTGTACATTGAATACCGAATAAGCTGAAAATCGTTCTGCATTACACCAGGAGGAACAATATCTTTAAGCAATTCGTGGCGAGTTATTTTGTTTGGTCTTGTTGACAGATCATCCACTGCTTTTCTCTTAGCAATTCCTTGTCAACACTATAACTGGATTCCTGCTGATTATGGTAAAAAAAAAAAAAACTTAAAATGGAAGGGGGAACATAGAACGGTCCTTATTTTCTGGAATACTTTCTCCTCTCTTCTCTTCCCGAAATGTCTTCCCATTGTTCATCCATAATAGCAATAAGTGTAGTGTAAAATGAAAGGGAAAGGAAAGGTTGCAAACTTGGCAACATCTTGTGCGCTCGTGGTAGCTAAAATGATTGACAGGTGAAACAAAGATAAGATCTGTGCGCTCGTGGACTTCACCGAGTTTTAGACTTAACTTTCGCCTTTACCTCAAATCTTTCATTCAAAATAGAGACGTGCTTTCTTTTATGACTAAGTGTATTAGTTTTGTCGGATCTCTGTAAGATGTTTGTATGGAGTTTTAATCGCTTATGTCACTCTATTTACGTAAATGACGAAGTGTCGTTATCTCCACCATTGAAGATTTCGTCTTCAGTTATTTTTATATTGACTCCATATATTAGACCGAGTTTTATAGCGAGCAAGATGGCATACTTGCTTCAATATCCAACTTTTTTATGGAATTGTATTTTTACATAATATTACCTACGTACTTAAGGTTAATGTAAAACAACGATCTCCAACAAAATATAGCAGCACTACCTGCGTATATGTCTAATGTATTTTTATCGTTGTAAGAAATTTCAATGTTACTCCTACAAATTAAAGCCTAGAGAGTTCTAACTTTCAGGAAAGAAAGATCATAACCAATTCAAAGATTTCGATTGCCGATATTCAATTGTCGTACTTCTTCGTTTGTTGAAATCGCTTATTTGTTGTTGTGAATACCAAAACCTGGCTTTAATTTCTAGGAGCAACAATGAAATTTTGTGCGATAAAAATACATTAGACATATACTGAGGTAGTGCTGCCATCTTTTGTTGTAGATCTTTGCTTTACATTAACCTTAAAATTTTAACGGTCACTCTACACTTCCTAAGTTACAACTCCTAAGTGAATTTACCTTCCTATTACATGATGTGAGCTTTAAATTTGCTATGTACGACCATTTCCTTTACCTTGCTCGAATTTAGGGAATCTTTTCCTCGTACCGTATTCCCCCCCGGAGAGACACTGTTTTCTTCAACGTTTGCTGTGTTAACACTTGTTCTTTTAATCTTGGGCTGTAATTTTACATCGGGCCTTGAGAACTTTCTCCTCGCTATAAGTAAGACTCGTGTAAATGTTCTACTGTCATGTCGTCTACATTAGAATAAGACATATCAGTGCACTTGAATGATCACAACAATAACAAATTATTATACAACATGTATGCGTCCAGTTATGGTTTGTGACTCCTTTTCATTCAATCTATAAACCTTTTGGTTTTACTAATCTCCAAAGCGAACGTCTAGAATAGATCCATCAAGGAATCCCGCGTTTAAAAAGGTATCCATATTTTATCTCACTCTGTATATGTTATTTTCTTTTCTTATAAATTGTAATTTATTTTACACACCAGTATTTCAAAAGCACTGCACAAAACCGATCATCATCACAGTGCCATAATGCACCAACTTGATTTCTTCTAAAGAATGAGAAAAATACGAGGAATATCCTCAGAATATGTTCCTTTTGTAGAGTCGGTCACGATGTAGCAGCATATGTGTCGAGTATATTGATTCTTCGTGAAGACTCGGCCACTGAGCAGACAGACATTCGAACAGCGTTTACGCATGTTTAGAATGTTTAAGAAAATCTAGATACACAAGCTTCTGTGGTGAAGGAAGATATAATATGAGATTACATTGTCATCTAGCGCCAGAAATTCCCCCCACTATTTTCATGGGGAGAACTTTTCAAGTGAAGATTAGGGAGAATAGACGATTCACCGTAAGGTCACTTTCTACTAGGGCGGTTCTACGACAACTAGGCATCACTCTACGATGAAGGTATATAAAAACTGACGCTCCGCTATGAAAAGTGCTTCAACAATACTGGAAACTATAATTAGTGGCAATACAAATGGCTTTCTAATATATTTTCTTAACAGTCCATCGAAACTTACTTTCTGGATAATCTTCTCATAATGAAAAATTAAATACTGGTTTCGTGATAAAAATTTGTTTGAGAATCTAATAGTGAACATTTATTACTGTGGCGATGAACTTGCGTGTTCCATAAACTATAGTGTTAGTTAGCCCTAATTCAATAATAATGTGAAACGTGGAAATAAAAATGAACGGAAGAGTACGGATTTAAACGATAAATAAATAACGTGTACTGGGATAGATGTGAAAACAGTAATCGCCATTGTAAAAAAAATAACTAAAATATGTAAGAAAGTACAAGCATTTTTTTGTAATATTGTTTTATGGAGTGGAAAGAGGCTTATTAAATTAGTGCAGGAACTGAATCGTTTGCAAACAGGAAAACATTTCAGTTTGTCATAATGTACTACAGTGCTACAAGTTGCCGGGTTACATTTAATTAGCATTTCTTAAAAGCGTTTCTAACAAGATAGTCCAAATAATTCCTAAATATGGTTTCTAAAGCTAATATACTGTTAGAGAATTTGTCACAGAGGGGTCATTAATTAAACATTTATGTATATATTTACTTTGCAGTTATCAGTAATTAACTTAATGCTAAATTTACAAGGGAAGAAATTACAGATTACATCTGTTAATTAATTGCGTATCATTTTCCCCATCAATGTTTACTTAGCAATAACAAGAATTAATTCATGTTTACAATGACTTCGGTGAGCAAGTGAAAATATATCAGGTTTGCGGAATTGATCTTTGAAAGTTGCTACGATGTGTGTTTTTGTTCGTCATTACTGTTCGGTCTAATCTTGTAATTAACCAGTAAGTTGTTTTTGAGAAACTTCTAAATTTGTTAACATTGGTCATTCTTGAAGGTTATACAGTTTTGAATTTGCTTACTCTTTGGTAAGTTTTTGAAACTCTTTTTTTCTGTAATTATCGTGTCAGTTAGGCGGAAAAAGAAACTTGTTTGAAATTCAATCACTGATTCCGGACTAGCTCCAAAGTAGTAGACGCTCCAGAGGACATTCATTCTCAAAAAAGCTAGCCACGCCAGGGGTAATTTCGACCGTGCATTGATGTCACATCAGAAGAATATTGAATAATTTCTTTCGATAAGCGGTACCCCTGGTCAGTCCTTGAGTCATTACCAGTGTGCTGCGGCACACACTTGCCTTACAAGAACAATAGTTTCTCGTGGTTCCGAGAGTTCAGTGATAGAGCACTCGCAAGGCAACTGGTTAGGTCGTTGTTTACTCAGAAATTTGTATTGATACAAAGGCTGTTCTAAAAGAATTTCAACTTTTATTATAAAATTTGTATATGAAAATGTAAATGAGAAGCGATACTCGCGGTGCCTAGCGGTGTCCTTGGACATTAACTGGCCTAGATTTCAATCTTGGTGCCAACAAAAGTACCGCAGTAGAGCGCGTTAAGTGCCTGTGCAATTTTCAGGTAACTGACCATAAGGTCACTGGAAGAGTAGCGAATATGTGTGAAATTGTACAATTCTTTCACAGACACCTTCGATATGTTGCACGAAGCCTATAGTGAGGAGTGTTTAGAATCGAATACAATGTTTGTATCGTGCAGACGTTTCAAATCAGCTTTAACCTCCACAACGGACGACGCAAAATCCCGACGCCCGTCGACATCTACCGACATGATCACGTAGAACGGGCGAGGGAAGTCATCCGTGTAAATCGACGTCCCACCGTACGTGAAGTTACTACTGAGTTGAATATCAGTACAGTACTCGTGTCACACGATTTTAAGGGGGAAAACTGCAGATTCGACATGTTGCCGCTCAATTTCTTCCACGTTTGTTAATAGTCCAACAAAGGGAGAACCATGCCAGAACATGTGAAGAGTTGTTACGCCGAGTGAATGTTGAACAAACTTTTCTAAAGCTGGTGATCTCTGGTGATGAAACTTGGGTGTACGGGTACGATATGAAAACGAAGGACTTATGCCCGGTTTCACCAACCTTCCTTAAATTTCGGTTAAGGGCGCGTTAGTTAACGCTTACATAAATATTTAAGCGTCCCTTAAGTCTTTTCCATTGCATCAACATTTAACGCTACGATTTAAGGGTCCCTTAAGAAACGAGACGTTAAAGCATTGGTATTCCTGAATGTGTAATTTCTCATACATGCTGTTCTATTTTCAACAATTGCGATTGGTTGATCCGCGAGATTGGCCACAAATAAATGACAATCACAATGCGTTGAGTAGAAAGTAAACAAATTCGGCCTAATTTCCCGCGTGTATAGTATTTGTTGTACTGTATTTAAGGCGCCTACAAATGAATGCTTATAATTCAAATTAAATATTGTACCTTAGAACGCATAAATGTTTCTTATCTATCGTCGGATTGCCGGAAAGTAAGTGTCAGTGTAGGGTGTCCGTACCTGTAATGGGCCAGTCGCCAGTGGTTGACAAATAAGGGAAACAAACGGTAATAATATTTATATTCGATACAGTAGTAAACAAAATACGTTTTATTTTTCCGTATTTAATTTTACTTTTCTGCACTGTCTCAGGCTTTGTTTCGTAGACCAAATAAGTATTTTTATATAAACGTCAGTTCTTGTTTACACTTGAAATTTTACTTATTTGATCAACCATTGGTACGATCACCTTGTATAGTTTCGACACCGTGCAAATAGAAGCAGATGAAGCTATAAAAACATTCCTCGAGTATGTTGATACGGACTATTTTAATTCTTTCGATTTTTATTCCGCAGAGCCGATCAAATTACCTTCTGTTCATTCTTTTTTATTGTTTACTAAGTTACAGTAGGTTAGGTTATTTTGTACAATTTTTTTTTTTTTTTTTTACTGTTTGCAATTAAAGCTACAGTGGCTGTATCGGCTGTGCGGAACTTCGCCCATTCTTTCCCTATGTTGGGTGAATGTAATTATTTTGGTTGCATCCAATGCAGAGAGTGATACAAAATCGAGTGGGAAGGGCATAATGAATGCAAGGACACTTTTTCATGGGCGCATGTGTGTTGGTGTACCCACATCACTCCTTGATTTTACATCACATTCTTCTGCATTGAACGGAACCGAAATAATGCAAATAACTACATTAGAAATGAGTAGTTCAATACCATATAACAGAAGTTACTTACAGAAAGAATTACAGTTAATTGCAATGTTCTCTTTATTCCGATAAATACAGACTCGTTTTGCTAGATTTGGCTTGTGATCTATTTAAAAATGGACATGAATTACGTTTTGTCTGTAGTTAAGGAGGTTTAGCATTCAACGGAATAATAAAGCATCTCAATGCTCTATGTACATATATGAGCGCATTATGTTTGCAGTTCTTTTGTGCAATACAATGTGAAAATGTATAGCTGATTACATCCACAATGGAATCACTTTATAAATAGTGTACAAGGGAGCTTTCTACGAAAAGTTCTACTTATGGAGTGCTTTCCCTCAACTATTCCCGACGACTATACTCAATGTTATGAGTAACTTTGACTAAGATGTAAGTCGTTTTAATGTGGAAAGTCATAGTTATATAACTAGTAATAGTCACTACAACCCGAGAATTCAAAAGAAACAAATGCATTGCCCACCCCTTTCTGAAACAGTTTTGTAAATTGTATATATACAAGTGCATTACTGGAAAGTGTTCTACCAAGAATATTTAAAAGGAATTATGGGAACCGCTAAGGACACGTACTCGAAGAAATAGTAAAGCGACGATATCAGACATTCCCGACATCAGCCTTATATATCAGAGTTCAGATTGCCTTTTCCTTTCTTTTGTTGAAGACACAGTAGGAAACTATAATCTACTGTGTTATTTACACATTATACATTGCACACAAATGTGTTGCCTGTAAAATTGCCCAAAGAATGCATCTTCTTAAGTATTTCTTGTATAAACATTATCGACCATCACATTGACATTGCTAGGTAAGAAAGCAACGTTATTTCCGAAAGTACAAGGATACGTATTTAGGAAAATATAAATGATACACTATAATCAGCATAGTTGTGCGCCATATACCTACGTAATTTAAGGTCGCGTTAAACAGTTAAGGGAGGAAAATCGCGTCCTTAAGTTAAGGGCGAGTTTGAGGAGCTGTTAACCTTGAGGAAGGTTGGTGAAACACTCTGGGGCTGTGAGGAAGCGTTTAATGGACTTAACGCTTCCTTAACATTTAAGGAAGGTCGGTGAAACCGGCCATAAGTATTTCGACCAATCCTCACCACGACCCAGAAAGTAGGAATGAGTAAATCCCATGTTAAAATTATGTTAATCGTCATCTTTTGCTGGAAGGGAATGCTCAATTCGGAGTTAGTACCACGTGGTTCCACAGTGAATGCACCATTGTACGTTAACGTCATGCAACGGTGACGAGAAATGTGGCGCAAGAGGCTATGGATGTGGCAGAATAGGTCCTGGATGGTTCGTCACGTTAATGCACGTTTTCGTTCGTAATTCGTTGTCTGGGGTTTCTGGCAAAACATATGACGCCACCTGTTGGCCTACAACCAGTCTGCTCCCGTGATTTGGTTCGATAACAAGCACAAATTTATTTATAGTATAAAATTATGGCGGACTTACTCGTGAGAGTGAAATGTAATGAAAAACATAAATTTCAGTTGCGTAGAAAGTGCTTATAGTAGGTTAATGCAGAGAAAAAGTTGTAGAGGTAAATTGCATATTATTCTTGGGTATCAGAAGTTTAAATGAAGAAAACAGTGAAAATTCGAGAGTGATATGTCCAATTTCACAGGAAGTGCATGTAGTACATAAATACCGTAATGAAATGCTGTAGCGTCACTGTTTTTAAAAACACCTGGAAAGTCGAGATCGCTGATTTCAAATCTGAAACCAGTTTCTCTCGCATACTTTCATCGTCTAATTTCACAGAATGCATAGAATTTACGAGTATAAAATTAGCGTAAAGAAAGTAAGGTTGTATCATAATCAGGCTGAAATCGGCCCAGTAATTCGAAATCACTGATATAAGATCTGAAGTGAGTCTTTGGTTGAGGTGCTAGTCTGGGATATGAAAGGACAAAACAATTATTTTACTGCAAAGGGGAGGGGAGCAAAGAAAATGACACGGCATACAGGAATGGAGAGCGCGCTAAGCTATTATAATTTACTGAGAGGCCGTAACGCAGCTGATTAGAACATTATTTAAGCAGTCGGAATGTCCTGGGAACGATCCCAATAGTTGTCCATACTGGCTGATATTTTTTATCAATTTTCCCTCAGTCATACCCTTAGCAATTTTGTCTCAGGCGCATTCAAGCTAGGCCTATTTTCGACTTACTTTCAGCATCGTTTTCCCTACCCTATCCGGACCTGGCCCAAAGTTACATAAAGACCATTGACTCGTTCATTTACTCATCCACTCAAGATGCAGAACTTAGAAAAATACATAGTAGACAGAGTTGGAGATTAAAATGTATGATCAGAATGCTGTCGGTTGATCCCTCTCGTAATCTCCTTTACTACCTTCTTCCCTAGAGAAAAAAAAGGGAAATTCGTTCGACGAGAGTTTATATTGCCGAGGCCGCCGGCAGCTGATGTACGTACATTATTCATCACCGGCGACAGAAGCAATTCTCACGCACACACTACTCTACCGTCAAACTATCGAAGCACCTGCGGTGGTCACGAGGAAATCGAAAATCCAGGAGATATTCCCAGAATTGTAAGAAAAGGAGGATGATGAAAAACCATCATGAAAGCAACCTGTTACTGCTTCCTTATGTAAAGTAGTAAAGGGAATCTCCTATGGCAAGAGTTGGAAACTTGTGTTTGTTGACGCATACGAATTCGCAGTCATGTCAATGCAGTCCAAACTCAAACTTACGAATGCGAGAACTGCATTTCATTAATTTATTGTTTTAAGATATTTTTACTACTTTATAGGGTGATCTGAGTAGGGACGAAGGTTCGAGTCCTGTTACGGACTATCCTGATGGAGGTTTCCACCATCATTTCCAATACTCGTAACAATATGAGACATTGTGCGCCTATGACTGCTATCAAACCTTTCCTTACCGTGTTCTTTTACAATATACAGTTCAGTATTAGCTTTTAATGACTGAACGCTTTCAAACTTGGAACGCCTGTATTAATCACTACTGGAAACGCTATAAACCGTTGAAAAAAAAACTCGAAATGTCAGGGCGCCAGCAAAATTGAGAAATGGACCTAAATAATTTTGGGTGTTGCCTGCAAAACTGCGAAAGAGACCTAAATAAGTTGGGGTGTCGCCGGTAAAATTGCGAAAGAGACCTAAATAATTATGGGTGTCGCCGGCAAGACTGCGAAAGAGACCTAAATAACTTGGGGTGTCGTCGGTAAAACTGCGAAAGAGACCTAAATAACTTGGGGTGTCGCCGGTAAAACTGCGAAAGAGACCTAAATAATTTGGGGTGTCGCAGGCAAAATTGCTCAAGAGACCTAAATAATTTTGGGTGTTGCCGGCAAAACTGCGAAATAGACCTATATAACTTTGGGTGTCGCCTGTAAAATTACGAAAGAGACCAGAAACATTTTTTTAAAAAAATGTTTGTAATAATCACACAAAGGCAGCCGCGGCCGCTGTGGGGCAGCCAGTGTGCCATGGCACTGTCAACGAATAAAGGAGAAAATTTTGTATATTTCATTATCTTATATTATACAAGCACAGTTCTTCGCCATATTTGCAACCTGTTCCAATAAAACCTGTGACGTTCCACGCGACGATTCGTTACTCTCTGAATCACCATGAGCCAGCTAGAATTTGGCTCTCCCAAATGTCTAAAAACTGGATTCTGCTCATGACTGAGGAAAACTCTTCCGAGATACTACAATTTTGTGCCAGATTGAAGGCTGGCTCATGTCGAGGAAGGGATTATTTGGCACAGAAACTCTTTGAAGTAATGAGAAACAGAAACATTTTCTAACAAATGTAAATCATATTAACGAAGAATATATAGACGTTTACTGCTATTTTGTTCACCAAGTGAATGTTTTTAACATAAATTAAACCTTAACATAAATAAATAGAATGTGTTGGCGGGGAGGGGCCCCCGAATATAGGGTGACAATTAACAAATTTACCGTTTGTCACTTGTTTTCACAGTATGTCAACTGTTACTTGCCGGAAGAAGTGCTTTCGAGTTTTTTTTTAATGTTATGTTGAGTCTATAATCTGTAACGTTAAGTTAAATAACTACTTTTAAGGACTGTTTCGGTAGTTGGCTTAATTATAACAATGAGTAAGTACAAATTTAATTTGAATAGTGTTTTATATTTTATTTTTACGACATGCGTAAGTAAGTAGACTGTTAAAAATAATCGGTAACTTAAGTATTGGGACTGCGGGTGCAGTTATGTTATTGTTGTTGTTTATGTTGCTTGTTTATTGGGGCGATCTGCCTACTGGAGCAGCAATCTGTGAATAATTTGAATTTGAATTTAATTTTTAAGACCTTTAGGCAACTTTGGCTCAGGCTGAATGGATGATGATGAGATGAATTGGTGGAATGAAGAGAATGGGAAGAAACGGGAGAACCCCGAGAAAAGAAACCCACACACGGCGTTAGTCCACCACAAAACCCACATTGTACGATTAGGGTTTGAACCTACGAACCCAAGAGCCAGAGGTGAGCGCTCTACCATTGAGCCACCGTGACTCTAAATCTGTGAATAAGACAGAGACAAAGCACATTACAATGAGTTTGTCAACTTAATTTACTCCAAAATTTATTCTGCCTCCTTACTTTACAGCAGCACAAAATAACAGAAAATGTCCCTAGGGAAGAATTAAAAAATAAAAATTATGTTCGCCTGTTGTGGGGTAGCCTGCACAACAATGGTATTTCTGTAGTTTGTGTAAGGGGCAATTTTACATGTTTTGCACATAATCTACCCTCATATGGAAATTGGATCCCCACAACGCCTTGGACCCCTCCCAAAATAAATTCCTGCGTACGTGCCTGTACTGGAAGATCAGAATATTAAAGCTTCAGCGAGTTCCGTGCTATTTGAAGACAAGATTTCGCTATCCACATCATTGTGTGCGAAACAATCGTATGTCAATAAAATAAATCATAAAAGCGTATTTTTGAATGAGAAAATCGCCCCAGTCTGTACATAAATAATATTCATGTAAAGTGGGGAATCGCGCCCAGTTGGGTAATACCGCCCATCAAATTACCCGGAAAGTACGAGCGTGGAATCAACCCTTATGGAGTCATATCCTAGAGCTGTGAGTGGGTATTCAACAGGAAAACAGGGAAAGTCATTTGCGCTCTTTCCGGTCTTTTATGTGAAGGAAAGTATTTTGAGCTACTGCGTTCTAATTCGAATATGATCTTGTTGTCAAAGTAAGTATTAGTAATAGCTATTTTCTGTATTAGATATTGTTGTGGTTGAACCTATTGATATCGAGAGAGTCAAGTGTTTATTAATTTCTTCTCACTTCTGAAAAATGTAAGGTGAAAACTATAATTTGTCAGCACAATGAAAGAGGGGTATTGCCGCCCACTGTGGACGGCATTTCCCTAAGGCAGATGACAGTGCCTAACAATGTACACAGACGTAATCTTTTCTTTTTGTTTACTTTCAATAATCTAAATAGTCGTTACATTGAGCCAAAAAACACGTTTGTTGAACTTTAGTGAATATTTAATGTCCAATAATTGCGCATCATGGAAGCTAGTTGAAACCCGACATTACCCGAACACAGATGGTGTGATTCAAAAACGTGTACTGGTTTCTGTGCGTTGTTTTCAACACAAGATCTTCATGGTATTTGTTAACTAGACTGTTCTACAAATTCAAGTTTAATTTATTACAAAAGGATTGAAAAGTACTTAGATATAGAATTTTTTTCTTAAGTGGACTCCAATCCCCCACTTTCCTGTATGTGTGTTCCTCATCTCCTCCTAAACGGTTGGACTGATTTGGATTTGCATATATTTTCTTTAAATTTATTTATGGCCTTTAGGCATCTAAGGTTCAGGCCTGATAGGGAAGAGGCTTGGTTGTGGAAAGGCAGCGACCCTGGCCTTACAGAAGGTACCATCCCGGAATTCGAAAGAAACCAGGGAAGCCTCAGTCAGGATGGCCTATCGGAGCAGGGTACGTACCGGTGCTCGACCTATCCAGATGTCTTTGTTTTACAGTAATTATTTTTGTTTATAATACCGCTTATATACGATCGTTTTATACTCGAGTATTTTGGTGCTGAACTTTTTGGTATTACCACCTCATCAAGCCACGAGCCGCTACTGCACAAAGGTGTTAACATTGTGGAATAAATAGTGACTTTGTATGTACTTAAACTCCCTCATCCACAATATATTTAACTAAATCATTTTGATTCTTCCTATCAAGATCAATCCTAGCATTTCCTGGCCCTTCTTTTTTACCTTTTTGTATTACCTTTTACAATTCTCTCTGTAAGCGAATTTGTAATCACTCTGAATGTAAACCTATTTTGAGTATGTGTGTCTGTGTTCTTAAATACCTATTCATTCCAGCTCCGTTCATTGCATTAACCCCCTCCTTTTTTTTTTCCTTTTGCTTCTAAATTCTCCGTAGGACACAAAACGTGTTCAATTGAATTTACTTCTTTGAATGTTGTAGTTTTTTTTTTTCCTTTTAATTTTCCTAAACGTTGTTGCTGGAGATCTTTGTAGTATCCCTGGTGCATACAAAACACCTTTACTGTTAAATTGCTACCAGATGAGAGCCAACAAAAGAGGATTTTACTCCCTTTTCCTTTTGAACTGCTTTTATTTCATAATATTCAGTAATATTATGCATAACTGATTCAATACACCAAATTATTGTTTATTATTATTAATATTATTTGCTGTGATTCTGAATGATGAAAATCTGCACTTACCTTTTACTAGAAAAACAAAATTATATTTCAGCTCGGCCTATCAATATTTTTGTATTTTAACCAACATGAAAAAACAAATGAATAAATGAATTAAAGCTATGAAAATAATAAAACTGCAAAAAGCACAAATCTATCTTGTCATCTAAGCGAGAAGAAAAAGAGAGTTCGCAAGTTCCATTCTGGCTGTTGTGCTACTCATTTAGAAGATCCTGGGTTCGCATCCAGTGTCCTGCTAGTCCTGACAAGCTTTTCTAGGGCTTTACCTCAGTCACACCAAGTGGATGTTGGGATGGTACAGTATCTTAAACTAAGACCTGTCTCTTCCTAACTTTGTCATGTTCCAGCTTGAGTCAGAAATACCTAAATGCCGTACATAAAAATTGAAAATCGGTAAATTGATGATTTGCCTTGAAGATAGTTTCTTCTAGCATCAATTCCGTTGCCGTTAATGTACTACAATACGTTGCTAAACAATTTTGTTGTATCTACCAGCTGTAACTAAAGAGCTGCTAGATACAATAGCGGTGTATGTAGCAGCTCTTTTTGTTGCTGTATATTAAACTTATATTTTGCTGATAATTTTCATTTTTAAATACTAATGCTATACCGTATAAAGTTGGCTTTAAATCAAATACCCTGCAACAATTGTATTCTGAATTGTGTTTATTACCTTCAGGCATTTTTGGTTTTCTTATTAGTTACGGGAAAAGGATGTGGGATGAAGTCGGCTGGGACCTATTTGAAGATACAATCAATGACATTTGCCTGGTGTGACAGAAAAAGTTGGGAAAAAACTCAGTTTGCCAACTACTGGATTCGAACCCCAGAACCTACCAACTATGCTACAACTGCTCGATCTCAATAATTCTGATAGACATTTTAAAATGTCATCGCAATATAATTAATTAGCCCTAAGATTTAAATTTTAGATATAAGATTGCACAGTATTTGTATTTATAAGATATTTATGTTAAAACTCTATCACATTATTTAAAAGAGAAGCACGTAAAAAAAAAAACAGGCGTTTCGTGTGTCTAGTAGCATTAATATAACATTTTCTCTCTCTGTACTCTCAGTCAAATTATCCAAAATATTGCATATACATAACTGACAAGTTAACGTTGAATTCGACGTACAGAAGCTATGTCATGCTATTGATTTTTTAGCTTGGAATTTAATTAACGAACGTAACTCTCTCTCTATATATATAGATTTTTCGAGTTGGATAACTCCCCCCCCCCCTCCATCAGTCTTTTTTTTTTAACTTCTAATTGCTCACCAGCAATTTTGTGAGTTTTTCAGGGCTTTGGTTGAGAGCCGTTTAGTTGGGGTTGCAACTTCGAGAGTTAAAAAAAAAAATGGTGAATCCCTTCTGGTTTCTGAATACCCATTTGTCTTAGTTCTTCGCGTTAGCGTAGTGCTTCCCTCCGTCACACAAATCTACTGTAACAGAAGTTGACAGTTTAATTCTGTAGACCACTATTCGGTTGCTCTGGCTTCTTTTTTTTTCCTTCCTATGATCTTCAAAGAAAAAAAATCTGCGAAACAGACAAGAGAAAAGCTCTGTTTGATTCGTTTGTTTTTCACATTCTTTTTATTTCTTTTAAATTTATTTTGAAATAAAATTCTGGTTTAAAATATTCGGGTCTTTATTCGTTCAACTCCCGAGCGCTACACCCCATATAGGGTCATGGCTGGTCAGGCGGATTTCATTCAACTAGGGTGTCACATAACCAGCGTAACAGATTATTATCTGTTATTTGAGTCCGGCATCCGTTACTTTAATTCAATAAACTCTGCAATTTGCAAGACAATTCTGGGTCAGCACTGTATCGGGGAGCCCCTACTGCTACGAGTGTTTTCCATTTCGGAATGTTCTTTGTTATTGTTTACTACAAGTCGCCGTTTCACTATGCTGATAGCTGCAACAAGTCACTTTCAGATGTTCTTTTGTTTCTCAAAGATGTTCTGTTGGACGGCAAGAGGACCTATGCCTCCAATTGAATTTAATTATTACTTCTGCATGAAAGTGAGCGGTGACCATTGAAACGATATAGATAACAATTTAAATTAAATTTATGACTTTAGGCAATTATGGCTCACTCGGGATAGGGGTGGGAAGGAAGTCGGCCAGGACCTAGTTTCAAACGTACCATACCGACATTAATCTTGCATGAGAGGGAAAACCTAATTCAGGATGACCGGTCGTTGGGATCGAATTCAGGATCCTCTCCTATGCAAAGCCAACGCTCTGCCAACTGAGCTAAGGCTACTTCGTTACATAACAATTTTCTGTTATTTCCTTTGAATGTATTAACTTGGTTTAAGTTCTGTCTACATTGTCTACGTATATAAAGTGTGTTTTACTAACTTGTTCACAGCTTTTACTCTCCAAGTTGCAAAAAGCATTGGAAAATAAATGTGAAACTATATATAAAATGATTGGGAAAACTATCAACAACTGAATATTGTTTGAAAAGACATTTTAAATAGTTTTTAAAAGCCTATTTTGAATTATCTCCAAATTCTTTGTTTCAAAAGAGTACATGTCAGAACGTATAGTTCTAATCCTATGGTCACACTGGAACCGGTTTCGGCGGAACTTTTACGTTGGCGAACACGGCCGAGAATGGTATAGCTAACAGCCCAATGTAGATAAGTGTGTATGTGGTCTTATTGTCACCGACTTGCATGTTCGGGCGTATTGAGATGTGACCACACAGACACTTATTTACATTGTGTTGTTTCTTCTTGTGTGTAAAAATGTCACAACATATACCAAAAGCGACAGAACCTCTAGCAGATGCGACAAAACGTATAAACACGGAAACGTCAGAACGTATAACCGAGAGAACGTATACCTAAAGCGACAGAACGTATAAACACTGAACGTCAGAACGTATAGACGTCAAAACTTATAACCCTATGGTCACACTGGATCCGGTTTTGGCAGAACTTTCACACTGGCGAACAAGGCCGAAAACGGTAGAACAAACAACACAATGTAAATAAGTGAGTTTGTGGACACATTGTCACCGACCTGCACTGCCGTCTTCAGATGTGACCGCACACACTTATTTACATTGTGTTGTTTGTTCTCCGTTTTCGACCTTGTTCGCCAGTGTGAAAGTTCTGCCGAAACCGGATCCAATGTGACCACAGGATTATACGTTCTGACTGTTACACATTCTGACATTTTAGTGGTTATACGTTTTGTCTCATTTGCTAGACGTTCTGTCGCTTTTGGTATACGTTGTGACGTTTTTTTTTTTTTTTTAAGTTATTCGTTCTGACAATTATACGTTCTGACCTTTCAAAACACTTTTTAATAAATAGGGGAGATTGTTGTACCTTAAGCATAGTGTACGTTGGAACAGTCTTATGTTTCTGACTCCCTATGTTATGTAGCAGCTACGCTGTAGACTATGTTGTGTATCAAGCTCCCCAGACAATAGCCTCGTTGCTATCGTTGTATTCAGGTGGTTGTGTGTTGAGTTAATTTTTAAAAAAGCATTTTAGAAGTTAAAAGTAACTGTTCAGATTTAATTATTGTTTTATAGCGTCGTTACCGTAACTGTTTTCTTCTATGTAATAGTAACAGTATACCAGATACGGTTACTAAACTTACTCTGAAATGGCTTACGGAACTCGCAAGTTCATCACCACAGTAACAAACATAAGTTTTTCTATGACACAAATTACCATTCTACATCTAACATTTTTAGTATGCTGTCATGTTAGTGATTTCGTACAGCCCCTCTTGTACCATGAAACAGACACGCATCTTGTATCTTGGAACATGTACCTTGAAAAACTGAAGAAAGATAAGGAATACATGGCACCAAAACCATAACCAGAACTAAAACCCAAAAATAAAACCATATCTAGACGTTTATTAGGCATATTCATGATTCCTTCAGTGCTTAAAACAATTTTTATTACACGTTTTATATTAACTTGCTCTGTAATCATCTCTGGTATAAATCTTGTAATTGATTTTTAACTCACTTTTCATCATCCGATTTCTTTGAAATTTTGTAAATTTGCTTCCTTCCGATGATAATACAATATTCAATCATTAGATATACGACACAATAATCCAGTTAACTGTAATTAACAAATTAATAAAATAATTGCAAATTATCCTTAAATACATGTAACGCCGCAACTATTGTGTGAAGTCTGGGGTTGCCTATCTCGCAGGGAGTTTAATATTCATCTATTATACATAAAAAGTAATTACAAAAGGTTTTTTTTTTTAAAAAACACGTTTTTTTTTAAGATGGGCTAAAAGGTAAAAAATCTAAGAGCAGCCACGTTTTTATTTTGCGATTCATAAATTTATTATTTTTTTACCTTTTAGTCCACCTTAAAAAATGTTTTTTTTTTAAATCCCTTTTTAATTATTTTTTTAAATCACGTATTTAGTTATTTTGTATGTTCTTTCATAATAATATAGAAACAGTTCTTTCATAAAGTATCACACACTTTTGCACTTCCCGAACAGAGAACTTAAATTAACAAAATATTTCTCAAAATACTTATTTGTGAGTTATTATTATTTACCCTATTATGCGTGCATGTTTCAAGGTACAAGAGGCTGTAAAATTGGTAAATTTTGTACCTTGGGGCTTTTGTAATGACTTTGGCCCGTCTCGAGTCCATTAGCTGTTAAGTCTCTAAAATTTACAAATATCCATTCCCCAGCGGGGATTCGAACCTGGGACCTTCGAGTCGTTTGGCTTGACGCCTCAACCCACACGACTACCAGACCGGTGCAAGATGCTGTGTTCCAATGTACACTAGCCTTTGTACCATGAAACGCTTAGCTGGAATTTTTTAAGAAATAAAAAAACATTTTTAAAGAAAGAAAGCAGAAGCCAAATACTGAAGCAGTTTAATTCAGAAACCTTCAACGTTTAAGAGCACAAACATGGAATTTAAAAAAAAAAGTCCCTAAACCTACAATTTGGAAATCGTAAAATATGTTCCATGGTACAACAGTTTATCCTAGATCAAAATTATTGTAAGATCTAAGGAAATGATTTTGTTTTAAAGCAATTTTCATTTCGCATGTATATAACTGATATCCAATATCTTTCTGCTACTAAAGTAGGAAAGTACAGTTATCTGAAAGCTACGAAACAGTCTAAGCATATAAATAGATACGCGGAAATAAATTGGGATATTTGGATAGCTAACTGGTGACATACAAGAAATAATTCTTGTTAGGATTACACGATTTTCACAGAAAAAGTTGTTTTATATTCTCGGGGTCCTCTCGTTTCATCATCCCACAAAAGAAAAGTTTCCCTCGTTGCGTTCTTTGTGTCAATCACGTTTTTAACAGGTTATAAATTCTGTTTCATCGCTCCTAAAATTCCACCTTCACAACTCTTGTAAAACGTCATTTCAGCGGTTCTTTATAGTGACCCTATACACCCAAGAGCTTAGGAAGAATGAAATGATATTGTTCAACGCATTACGCTCCATCCAAACTACTATAGGCTGCTCCAAATGGCATATTGTCAGTATTTCTCTCTCTGCGAGCTCAGGTATTCATTTGATATAGAAAGAATTACGTCACCAAGCTTAACGTATGTCGTTTTCGTCTCTCGCTTTCCATGTGTAGTTCTGTCCGGATCTGCAGTAATACTTTAGCCAGTTCTACATTTGGGGTAGTATGTTCCAATGTTCATCACCAATCTTCTGTTGCATGCTTGTATGTCTGTTGTTCTGTGTGTCCAACCTATTTCTTTGATTAGACAAAACTTTCTCTCTCTCTCTCTCTGTCTCTCTCTCTCTCTTTCTCTCTCTAAAAAAAACTTTATTTTGTATGGGCCATTCTAGTAACTTTTGACTTTGGCCCGTCACGATTATTCGTTACGTTCTAGTTAAAACCCAGTCTCAAACATCCATACTCTAGCCGAGATTCGAACCCGGGACCTTCGAATCGCTGGCTTAGCACCCTAACCCACACGGCTACCAGCTCGGCAAAACTATCTCTCAGATTCAAAATAGAATATCTCTGGTCAATATCAAGAGTTCAGACGTTGCCAAATGTTACTACACATAATAATTTTTAGAAAGTTGGTGAGTTGTCAGAACATTTGTAATGTTGTAATTGTACCTTAATATAAACAATGGACTTCAAACACCGCTTCTCCTAAGTTTTGAAGTAGTGAAGGGCGACATATGTTTACTGGGTGGAATATTCGGTTGACCGTATAGAGTTGAAGTATATGAGATGAAATATTTAAAATGTTTAATTTAGACCTTTCACTTCGTATATTATTCATAGTTTGCAACACTGCGGTCCGTGTTTCACATATTATATTTATCATCACTAGATGATGCAGAATTTCTTATAAATTCACAGTGTTGTTTGAAATAATAAAACTTTAGGGCCTATAATATGTTAGCAACAATGTCAGTGGCATCATGTTTTAACTTCTTATCTACTCTATTGATACCAAAAAGGTAATTTTACTTTAACACATGAATCGAGAAATATTCGCTTCTTTTTTTACTCTTCTAACATGATAATTTTTGGTTCGAAGTTGGACACCCTGTATCTCGAAAACGAAGCAGATTTCGACCCATATGGAAGCATATCTTCTTTCGGTCTGAGTCACCACTTCTCAAAGTTCGCCCATATAATTAGGAATCACCTTGTATATGTAAATATAAATAATTTCATGTTGATTTTGTTTAAAGGTGTTTGTTTGACTTCTGCAGATGGGATCTGTGTGCTTTATTTCCTGCGAGTTAACGTTTATAATGAAATTTAATCGTAAGTTAGAAGAAGGAAATAAAAGCAAAAAATGCGAAAATCTTTTTTTAATGCTAAAAGTTGCTCAACGAATAGCACAGCCTCAGCTGGATTCGAATTAACGTTTTGTACCCACCAAATCAAAAGAGCGAAATTCCGCTTGATTTGAGCGGAAAGTGGGACCACTCTTTAAGAGTGAATTTTCATCGGAGAAAGGATGGGAAATCTCCGCTCGATAAAGGTGAGGTCTATGGTAGTCCATTTCGATGGGAACGTAGACATATTTTTAAAGTGGAATTCCATATATTCCAATAAAGTTATCATCTTTTGAACACGAAAACGATGCAACAAAATGTCGAAATGTAAAAAAGATGCAAAAGGGAGCATTTATTCATAAGCAGTAAGGAAGAAAAGTAATGTACTTATGAATGAAAAAGAGTAAAAAAGGAACCTTAAACTCGGGGAAATTTGAACCCGGTACCTTCTGGCCAGCTATCCTGTCAGCTAGACGTTCAACAGCGATACGTCTTCGAAATTGTTTCTTTCGTCTTGTAAGGTACTTGAGAACAACGTTCAAAGATTTCTTGTACATATCTTACTCCTGACGTCTTCTGGTATATTTTTCTCACAGAAAAGTTTTCAAGTTTTGTGTTGTCATTTTAAACTAAACGGAACGCTATAAATTTCACAGTATAGCTTTGTCTTTCGATAACCTTCGCAGTAACAAATGGCGGAGAACAAAGTTTACTAGTAGAAATGATGCATTACAAATCACTCTAAAAAGACCAGAAATCGCTCTTTCAAGTTTGAAAAATAAATCACATCCAAATGTATCGGTATTCCATCTAGAAAAATCACTTTATCTATCCAAAGCGAGAGCGCTTCGTTCAGAACCATTCTTTTCGATTGAAAATTTCGCTCTACAAAGGAGTGATCACTATTTCGGCTCTAAAAGAGTGAAAATGCCGCTCTTTTGATTTAGTGTGTATCTATTATATAAACAATGTTTGACGCTAAAACACGACGTTTGCATTTTCAGCGTTTATTTCCTTCTTCCAACTGACGATTCAAAGAGATTACTATGCATCATCTGAAATCCGTGTCAGTGTAGCACTTTCCGTCCAAAATAGCTTTTTTTCTTTTCTCGCTCATATTACATATTACGGTATTAGCCTACACAGTGTAAGACATAGTCCTGCATGCTGGTTACTTTCTTCTCATTGCTATTTTGTTATTTAGTGTAATACATAAATTTACATTTTCTCTATATCGACGAAAAGAGCTTCGATTTGAACCTGAATCAAACTAAGAGGCTAAAATAATAATTCAGTTACACAACAACATAAATACACACAAACACAAACAATAATAAGTATATTAATACGTCAGTAACTTTGAACGGTTTAAATAATCGCTTTCATTAACTCTGTTATTTTAACCGTGATAAAAAAGAAACCGTAATAATTCAGTCCTCGCCTGAATTAGCCTTGCATAATTGCATAAGCCTAGGGATAGTAGGCCGACAGTTTCAAAGAGTGTCATTGCGATTATAAACACACAAGAAGGAGGTAGAAAAATAGATCCGAATGTGCCGGCACAAAGCAAGCAACTTACTTTAATTGTAAGGAAACCAAATGTCTTCAAGGAATTTTGTACTCTGTTTTCGAGGCACTTCTAACAAACTAAGAGTGCTCTTCTGAATAGAATGAATGGAAGAACTCACCTTTATTTCAAATTCTCCTTCTTCACGAAAATAAAAGCACACATATACGAGCGCGCGTACAAAATGTATGTTATTTTACTCCTGTTTACCATCGTAACACAGGACGTCAACGTTCACTAATCCTCGGCTGCAGTTGGAAGTTGTTTTTTTTTTTTTTTTTTTTTTTTTTGTCGGCAGCAGACCAACAATCTCTAGCTTTGTTATATTTTAAAAAAGCACTTTCGAGATAAAAAAAATGTTGCGAACTGTTTGCAACAGCCACTACTTTTTAAGCGTTGAGATAGGAGGATATAAATGAAGCACACCCTGAAATAACAAGCCTTATACTAAGATGGATTTTGCGTTAGAAATGCAACAACCACATGAACCACTCATCTTGTGAAGTATTTCCCCACTTTTCTAGTAAAACATATGAGTTTCTTCAGCACAGAACAAAATTATGTAGCTTATATAGTGTTGTAAAAAAAAAATTGGAGTTCTTTTTTCAATAAAAACCTTGTTCTTTTCCATGATTTTTTAAAGTGTTTTTTTTTTTCAGACTGCAAGTATTTAATAATTTACGTGTCTGCAGATAATCAATTTAATTAGCAGGATTGGAGCTACAATTCTCATTCATCCCAATT
Organism: Lepisma saccharinum; assembly: GCA_022664845.1. NCBI lineage: Eukaryota > Metazoa > Arthropoda > Insecta > Zygentoma > Lepismatidae > Lepisma > Lepisma saccharinum. The sequence continues at coordinate 4,752 of JAGDQP010024499.1, read as the reverse complement.
TACTATTTGTTTTCTTCTCCTGCAGCCTTACGAGGCAAATGACGGACTTAGGCCTATTTATACAATCACTGTCATATCGCAATGCTTCCTTTAATTATCTTCACCCTGACAAACAAAAGGAATTAACTATAGACTGAATTTATTTGTGTAGTAGTAAAATACTAATGAACCTCCAGGGATGTTAAAAATTGTTTTGAGTTATGGGAAGAATTTAAGTTCCTAGAGATAATACAACTTCGAAGACATCTTTACTGTAAATTGAAAAACTATAATTTCTTATCGAAATATCCTGTACCGGTATACAATACGTTAAATGTCTAATTACGGTATTATTCAAGGAAGAGATCTATTTCTGATCATAATTACCGGCCACAGGAATCAATTATCTGTAGCTCAAAATTCCAACAAATAGCCCTGCTTCTATTCAAGATCAGATATATATGTTTGCTTTTACTAATATATTGTGTTTCACTATAAAAACACTGGGCATTGTTCAATCAGGTAAGACCCTACGCTTACAAAAGGACTGGCGGAGGGGGCGGGGGGAGGAATTTCCGGAATGCCAGTCCGCCCCTGTGCACATTATGTCAAATTTGGTTGTAAATAAATGCAGATACGACCAATGGTAACAAATATGAAATATAGAATTTTAACGATTGGTCGGCAACGCTGACAACTACAGTCCCTGGAGTACCGGTATGACATGTCCTAGTACATGTATGCAAAAATTTAGTGTAAATCAATCAACACATGTAGATTTGTATTAATAAAAACCTTTTTATAACTTGAATTTTGACATAGGTTGGTAACACTGACAACTGAGGTACTTGAGTTCGGGGATACCCAAAATTTTGTCCTATTGTGGCGAATGATGTTTTAGGTAAGTTTGGGGCAGATATGGTATGGAAGAAATGTAAATATATATATAATAGTTTGCAACACTGAGCACTGGGCAACCCGGATATATTTTACATATACCAAAAAAAAAAATATTTGTAACCTTATAATATCTAGAGTTCAGTTCATGTTGTATCTCTTAATTGCTTATAAAAGTAATTCTTACTTAAAGAGACGATAGCAGTATTACAAATTGCTGCCCTGAAGAAAAGAAGGCTTCTTAGGTATTTTTTGTAAAAACAACGTAATTTGCAGGAAAAAAAACACGAACGTTTCTTTTATTTACAACACTAAACTTATACTATACGTGAGAGTAATTGAATCTACTCTTTTACTATTTATTAATAAACACAAAATGTTAAGAATTTGAAGAATAATATGGGTTGCTGTGCAACACTACAACATTATCATGAACCTCCACTGCGAAATAGAGCAGATTCATAGATTTCGAATGTATCTACTTCAATAAATAAAAAATGAATGTAAATAAAACCGCAATCTGAAAGTACCACTAAGGATGTTATTAAGCATGTTAAAGCTGTGAGAATATGTTTAGAAGGCTGTCACGCGGAATCTTTTCCCTTGTGCTCTTTAAAGCACATTTTAAATCAAAGTAGTTACTTCTCAATCCTTATTTTATATTTCCTAATTATAAAGTTTAGCCATATATTTTTGGTTGTAAAGAATGCCTTGGACGAATTGCTTCTGGCGAGGACTCCTTTTACTTACGATTACACTGACAAAATTAAAACAATTATTTTGAATTTCGAGATATACAGCAACTTGTATATCTGTAGAAACATACGAATAATAACATTATTTAGGGAATACTCAAAAAAATTTCAAATATTATATTTGTTATTAACTACTACCAGGCTGTTTCAAAATTGAAGCACTTTGCTTGCGAATAACTTTTTTTTTAATTGATGTTTTTTTACTAGACGACAATGTAAAGAAACAGTATTTCTTTTTACTTTACGACACTAAGTTGCGGGACGTTTTAAATATCTTGGTCCTTCTATGCTTTTTTTTTTTTTTTTGTTCTTGAAATAGCTGTTCCAGCTGGAATTCATCTTATGTCCGCTGCTAGTGCTGGAGATAATGAAAGTAGGACGAAATCTAAAAATAACAACACTCACTTGCTTTTATTTTTTTTTTTAAAAAAAAGAAGAAGAATGAGAGAAAAACTAGAAACAAAAGCCTGAAATAAGGAGAAGCGCTCTGATAGCAAGATCTGGAAAGCATCCAAATGTTACAGTCATATATTAAATTAGTACAATAGACGATGTGTGGGAGGGGGGAAGAAGAGAACGGGGAAGAAACGGATATTTTAAATTAATTACTTAACAAAAAAAAAAACCGAAGAAATAAGGAAAGAAAAAGAGAGTCAGATAACATAAGCCATCTATTTCCTCTTTTGATTCACATTTACAGTTTAGAGAGAAAAAAGAACAAAAAGAAAATGAAGATCCAGATTAATAATAGGAAGCATTATGTTCGTTATTTCGTTTTTGTTTTGTTTTTTTCCCTAAATCTTTCTTCAAGAATTTTGGTTTGTATTAAGGGGCGAATCGTCAGTGTAGGGTTTGAGGAACTTGCTACGCACAGTAAATATATTTTTAATTATTTTTTTTATAATAATAGGATTAAAAATGCAGCTAGGACGTTAACTGTACTTTTTAATGATCAACAAGATAATTTAGAAACATGAAAAATACCTGAATTAATTTTTAGGAGGAACAATTTAGTCAGTGCTCCTTAAAGTGGATATAACGTTGTGCGCATGCGCACAACACGCTTAAACTTGAGTATTAACCTTGAGAAAGTCCTGTTTTAGGAATCAAGAACAAAAGTAACAAAGATGACAAGTAACGGTATATTGTGACGTTCATTTTTACTTTTCATTAAATATATTCTAATTTTATTACAAGTTATTTTTATTGTATATTGTGCATGGCTTATTTAGACATTTTTCTACTCATAATCTGTTTGAATTCAGCATTAATTTTACAACTTTTATTTGTTTCTGTTACAGTTAAACTATATGACTGTTATTAGATAGCGGAATATTGCATTAAAGTATCTTTATTTATTAAAATTGTTCTTATGAAAAAGAACAATGACAAATATTTATAGTTACACGTTTGATTTCTATTTTGTTTCTATTTAAATGCGTGAACTGATTATTATCTTTGGGATCTCAGTTGGTTGCTGGCATGTATTGAATGCCAATGAATTGTCTAATAGTATTATTTCAAATAATTTTAGATAACTCTTTGTGCATTAGAACTAGGGCACTCGAATTTGCATATACAACGACCAAGGTTTGCTATGCTATCGTCAGCATAATCCAAAAATAAGTTGTTGTTTTTTCTTGTATTTGAATGGAAATAAAAACGTGTAACGTATTCAGTTGCTTCTGTAATTTCGCTAAGAGTAGCGAGAAACAAAAGAAAAAAAAAAGTTTTTTTTTCTGTTTCCCCTCACAAATTTTTCGATTTTCCTTTTAACAATGGGAGCTTTGCAGCTTTAGCGAAGCATTTTTTTTGTGCCTGGGAACTCATAGTATACGTAAATATTACAATTTACAACTTGTATGTAAAGAACTTAAAGAAACGGAAACTACCTAGACAGTATTAGGAGTACGAAATGTGGAAACTGTTTTCCTTTAGGGAAATTCTGCGAAAGGAAGAAAGGAATAGTACCTTGAATTTTAATTTTAATTATGAGCTTTAGGCATCTAAGGTTCAGTACGGAATAGGATAGGGTAAAGGATATTGGAAGGTAGTAGACCAGGACCTAATTTGTAGGTACCATCCTGGAATTTTCTGGTGTGAATGAGGAAAAAAACTGGAAAAATCTCGAGGATTGGCGAATAGTATATCGAGTTTCCAAATACAGCACACATATACAGAACGAGTGATTAACGCGGGAAAACACGAATGGAGAATTAAATCTTCTGATGGACAGAATGAAAAATAGAATTATGTAACCTGACTTTAACCATTCTTCGCTCTCTGTTCCCTCGGAGTAATTCATGTCTACCTGACATTTGTGGGGTTTTATATTACATTCCTTGTAAAGTGAAGTTACCATATTAAAAGTGTTCAATTTTATTGGTCAGGTAAAATTGCACCAAGGATGGAAACGTTAAAAGTACAAGGGCAATGCTGCCAAATTGAAGACTGGTAATGAATGCATAATATGATGTAAAATCAGGAGATGATGTAAGTCTAATGACACCCATACGCCCTGTGTACCAAAGGTACTCCGATAAAAGCATTCTTACGGCAGAACAAATAAATCTCACAATAAACCAATTCCCTATCATTTTTACTGAAGATATAACATAAAATAAGTTGGTGAAAGGAATAACGAAAAAGCACCGAAAAGCAAGTTGAAACAGCAAAGCGGTACCGTACTAAACTCATATATTTGCATGTGCTTTCGCTTCAGATCAGTTTGTCTTATTCGTGTGTGCATACTCTAATAGAACTAGGTTTATGGTGTATTTATCTCTGTCTGTCTCTTTCTTTCTTTCTTTCTTTCTTTAATAGTTGCTCTCTGCTTCATTTAAAACAGGGGCTATCAAACTTTAATCATCCGCGGGAGGTTGTTAGGTGGTACGCCATAAAATTTATAAAATTATTAAACTTAAGATATTTAATATTGTCTGATTTCAAAATTACGCCGAGTTCGCAGCCAGTATGAGTATTCATTTTTTGTGAGAGTAACGTCTCACAGTGGTCCCAAACGGAAATCTAGCCGGACAAAAGTCGAAAATGCAACAACAATGAATTCGGGTGACAGTTGCACATTCAATACCTGGATAAGTCCGTAACATGAGACCGTGCT
>JAGDQP010024498.1:0-27903 GCA_022664845.1 Lepisma saccharinum | reverse complement strand
CATAATCTGCACATAGATGTTTGCATTTCGTTAAAAATACTCGCTCCAACCACATACACATATCTCGTATGAGGGTATTTGTAATATGACGTAGTATTGAATGATGATTCTTCGTTTCTTGATGTCTCTCTCGACGTTTCAGCATTATCTGTTGCGGTTCTTAATATCCATGGAGAGCGCAGAAACAAAAATAAATCAGTGTCTGTCGATGAGTCTGTCAGTTTCGTAAGAGTATGATAAAAAGAAAGAAAAAGATCGTTTCTTTATCATCACACGACCCACTTTTTGGCAACACACTTATTACTTAACACATTCCATCGAACCGTAGAATATGAGTCTTCAAAAGCAAAAGGAATGAAAAATAAAGATTCATTGTCCTGATAGCTTCTTATAGCATCTACTGATCCACGTCTTCTTTTAATCATATTTTTATCATGGTCCCTTTTTTTTATTGTTATTTTGCCAAGTGAGTTGTTGAAGAAATCTTTAGGAAGAAGACTGCATTGTTTTTTTGTTTTGTTTTCTTTTTTTAAACAGTCTTTCTAATGGTGTTATGGTATTTCCTATCTCTGTATCTTACAGGAATTTTCTTTATGGCCTCTATGGCTCTAGTTGGGATAGAGTGGGGGGAAATGATGCGGGAAGTTGTCAACCAGAGTACCATCTTGGCATTTGCCTGGTGTGACTGAGGAAAAATCATAACACTCCTTCCACACTATCAATTTTGCTTCTAAGATTTTTTTTTGCCTGATGGAAACCTATCATTATGTTCGTTTGGATGTTTCACGCGATAGTATTGAGTTTTTATCAGTCTGATTTCGACCATGAAGCGACGTACTCGTATTGGCATGTGGTACTTTTTTAGGAGACACTCGTACTCTTAGTAAAGAAAAATCAAAGAACAGAGTATTTTAATTCAAACCATGATGAGTGTGGGTTCTTTTTTATACTGTGAGCGTAATTGAAGAATAATGATATTTCTCCAAATGTTAAGATCCTAAATACCTTTGGGGGGGGGGGGGGGGGGGCCAATTTTTTGCTATTTTTCTCGGTTTTCTCAAAAGCTAATCGATTTATCGAAAAAGTGAAAAGTATTGTATTTCCATTTCTCATGTTTGTATTGAGAGAACAACTGGTTTCCACTATTTTGTAAAGAATAATTAGCTTAATAAAATGGTAAATTAATTGCAAATTGTATTAAGCTAATTACTGTTCACAATACAGTGTTAACTAATTGTTCTCTCATTCCAAACACAAGAAATAGAAATAGGATTCTTTCTTACTGTTTACTTTTCCAAAAGAGCGATTAGTTTTTTAGAAAATCCAGAAAATAACACAACTGGGCCCCAAAGTTATTGAAAATTATTAATGTTATCTTTCGAAGAACTGCATTCTAAATTATAGTCGCTATGTCAGCGTCAAAACACGAAATTTAGGCACAGGGATTCTGCCGGCCACTCCCCCCGCCCACAATGGAAGGTGCCAACCCCAAAATTCTCGAGAACACAACCGCAAGTTCAGAATTTTTACAGCTTAAAAAAATCGAAGAAAACGTGCATAAAAGTCGACTTACATCCACCTATCTTGGCTGTACACCCCCGAAGTGAAAATCTTGGCAGAATCCCTGTAGAGGCATTGAATGTAACCAAAAGAATAAAAAGGAAAAGATGACATAAGAAGGGAACTTCAGTTATCGCTAACACTCAGATGTTGGTTAACAAAAAAAAAAAAAAATCCAATTGTGACCTGTAAACTGATGTGGTAAAAGTACAACAAATTTCTTTTTTCTTTTTTTTTTAAAAAGAAAAGAAATGTCCTCTAACTTGTATTAATGTAAATAATCGACTAACGCAGATTGCTACTTCCGTAATCACATTGCTTGCGCGACCGGATGGAGTCACCATGCTTCTACATACTTACAGAAAATATTTCATTCGTACATTTACCACCTTACACACATGGATGAGTGATAGCGCTCGCTGCCTTGGAATTAAAAGGGTCATGGGTTTGATACTCGGTGGAAATAGAAGTGGTTCGGAACAGACTCTAAAACTGTAGATCTCGTTTTCCATAGAAGGCAATGGCAAACTACTATCGCTTCACCTATTGTGAATTTCCCAGTATCCTCTTCCTTGTAAGCAATGAGTTTTCGAATGAAACATTAAAATTAGGACGAACAGGCAATTGGCTACAGATAATGTAATTAAACAGTAACTCTGCCAAAGAGTTTCTCACAAAAATCTAGTCTGAAATGTTATACCACCCGCCAGGATTTTCAGTGAGGGAGTGGGTGGTTGTAAAGTCAAAAATTGGGACGGTGTAAGTGGAGTTGTGGCACGGATTCTATCGATTCTTTACCGTAGGAAATTTCAAAGTTGGGGGTGCTCTGAGGATTTGGAGGAGGATTACACCCTCCACAAGGGGGATCTGGACGGAATCACTGGCACCACATGACCTTTTCTATTTAAGGTTGTTTAGATAAATCCAACATGGATTGCTTCCAAAATGACCGATAAAATCTGCTAAAGAACCAGAAAATTTTCCCGTATTGATCTAAGTGTGATGCAAATTTTCATACTTGTACCTCTTTTCCTTCAGAATATGCTGTAATCAGCGTGGCTGTGACTTTTGACTCACCCTGTACATGAGATGTAATTAGCTGACAAACCTTACCTGTAATAACAAGAGTTGTAAGTGCTCCGATAAGATCTCGACACCACCGTACAAGCAAAATCAAGTTTTGAACAAGGTTATCATAATTCAACACAGGGATTAAGATCCGTATATTCTTTAAATGGGCCACTTTGTATAATGTAATCTTCAACCGCATTAAGTTTAGCAAGCGGGATCTCGCATATTACACACAAGCTTATAACAAGCTCGATTTTCAGCTGATTTTCGCTTGTGTGGTTACGACTGAAAACAAAGAAAAAGTAACGTTGAAGAAATTCAAAATTATTATTAGTTTCGGAGCAACAGACGCTCAAAGTAACGGCGGCATCGGCACAAATGACGTCATAGATCGATACATAATGACGTAAGCAGTGTCGGCTTAGCAAATCACATTCGAAGTAGTTCCCAATAATCTACTTAGCAATATTTTTTTACTGAGGGAGTGCCACTTCATTGTCAAAAAAATTAATTATTTTAATAGGGCAAGTACAGAAATCCCCTCTAAGCGATATTCGCCAATCGTAAACATAAACTTAAATATATGTATTGAGTACTACTTCGGGTGTGCTTTGCTAAGTGGATACCGCTTACACTAGTACTTGTCGAGACATGACGTCATTCATGACGAAGCCGTTGTCATAACTTTGAGCGGCTGTAGCTCCCGAAACTATGCATAATTTTGAATTTCTTCAACGTAACTTTTTTCTTTGTTTTTTGGTGTTAAATAATCACTTTGCCGAAGTTTGCTGCACCATTATTTCTGGGACAACCTGTATAATGATATTTCACACTCAGAAGAGACTCGGGGGGGGGGGGACAGAAAAAAAGAGAGGGATATGTTCTAGAAAGTTACCTTTGTCACTTCGGAATAATTACGGATTCTTTGCTTTTCTTTAAATGTGTTAATTTCAATTTACAAAGCAATTCCTCCTTCTCAGCAAATACAATTGAAAATTAAGGTTTCTTGTGATTATTTCTGAATGACTTCATAACTTTTTTTTTATCATTCAATCTCGCAAGATGGCGTAAAATGTGTTTGTTTTAAAACCTTGAAAAATTCCCAAGATTTATTATAATGGACTTGCAAGCAGCTCTTTTATTCATTCTAGTAATTTAAATAACTTTGTAAAAAAAATATAAAAAATGAATGTTCTTCTTTTTGTGTGGATATATTGTTATTTCCACATGATTTAATTGGAATAAATTAAAAGTGCAAATAAATTTACAAATGCATATATAAAGTGTAACAGTACCTAACTAATGGATTTCAAGAAGTTGAAAGTTTTCATTTTTTTTTTAAATACAATATTTGAGAGATCCTTATCGAAGCGAAGCGAGTGGAACTACTTAAGCGTCACTTTGACCGTCTCATTTTGTAGCACTTCTTGGAACAGGCTTGTCCATTCCTCAGCGACGTTTGCACAGTGTTGACGATCATTATTGCCCAGGTTTTTAGTCAGTAAAATTTCGTAAGGAAGATAGGAGGCCTCCACGTGCACCCCTGCACCCATCCACCTCCGATCCTTTAGGACTATTTTTTTTTAAGTTATTCCTTATGGTATATTAATAAAATGTATACCGATGTTGCTAAAACATAAAACTGACTTTAGATCCGAATGACGGCCATTTTTGGTCCAAAAAATTGTCAAGATCCTTCCCCCCCCAAATATGTAGCCCCGTGACTCTTTGGGAACAGTTGTTCTTATTCCTTATGGTCCAAAAAAATTTGTTGCGATGTTCCCCAAAATTGAAACTGCATTTAGACCCGAATGGAGGCCATTTCTTGGTCAAAAGTAAAAGCCCTTAATTTTTATAATTTATTTTAAATGAATTCTCCCCCACTTGCGTCCCCTGATCTTTCGGATCCATTTTTTTCGTATTGTGTATAGTCTGAATAAAATTTATAGCGATGTTTCCAAAAGAATAAAATTGGCCTTACACCAAAATATTGGCCATTTTTCGTCGAAACTTTATATATATATATATATTTTAAGCAGTTGGGCAGGTGTCGTAGGATATGTGTACCCCCCCTATAAATCTCGGAAACATCAAAGAAAATCAAGCCGCTTTCAATACAATTCATTATGGAATGTAAAATTACTAACAAAAATCACCCAATAGGGGGGTACACATATCCTAGGATATTTGTACCCCCCTCGGTACAAATCTGTGGGGGTATACATATCCTACGACACCGGCACTTCAAGACTTGACCCAAATAAATAGTAATTATACGATGAAAGCTTGTATTGATAATCTGATAAAACACACAAATAATCAGCGGGGTGGAGGGGAAACCCACAAGAAATATACTTCCATGATCACCACCTTACAGTATAAATAAACACCTGTGGTCGGTAGATGGCAGGCAAAATAACATTCAAAATATCGTCCTATTCTTACTTGGGGGTAAGTGAATGTGAACATGCTTACTTTATTAAAATGTAATCTAATTATTTTTGTTACCAAAAATTTCCAGTTGTCCCTTCCTTATGAATTTTAACGTCAAATTTTATTAGGATATAATGTGGTGGAGTTGTATAAGGAAAAAATCTTAAACTGCTCCCCGTTAAGAAAAACCGGATGGTGAATTTCTATATGAGTTTACTGTGTTCTCGTATACTATCTGGTGGATCCATTTCTTTGTGCATCTCTTGAGAACTTGAGAATCCGATTACCACTGTGCAACAAATTTTCAATTTTTAGTTCTTTCCTGAGAAATTTGATACAAGTATCGTCGTATCAGTGTGACTGATCACTGCAGTGAAATCCGTTTCTTTCTATCAGGCTTAGGTTTGGAGAAATATAGGCAAACCAATCATGTGACATATACAAGTGGCAGAAATGTACTAATAATGTTACGTAAATATATAGCAGTGACTTGTATGGACATGTGGTTAACGCCAAATCGTGTGTAGAGCGAATGGCATTGAGTTATGTGTGCCCCCTCAACCAATCTCTAAGATTATCAGCACATATCTGTGAGGGGCCCACGTTTTTTCTCTATCAGCCTTACAAGAAAACCGTCAATAAGATCATAAAGAAACCTACCTTGACAATTCGCTAGGAGAATCAAGGTCATACTGAAAGGCAATACAAAAAAAAAAAAAGCTTCCCAGATATAAAGAATAAAAGTTCCTATTTTGTGAGTATTCAGTTAAAAGATGACCAAACACAACAAAATCTTGGAGTAAGACTCACAAGTAACTTCATCTCTATACTAAATATGAAGTACACTTTTTTTCGAACGTCGCATTCCTTGTTAAGCTGTGTTAAAATTAATAGTTATATTTTATTATCGCAGTCAACGTACTACGCCTCGCAATGGCTTACCACCATAACCTGTGAGAGACTTCAGAACGATCAACGAAAAATTCATTAAATTGAGTTCAACTTGATTGTTATTTAAGGCCGTTACGCAACTTTTTTAGCTCAGGCTGAACGAAAACAAAAAAAAACAGTAGAGTGAAAGAAAAGTTGAAAATAAAATGCACATTCGTGCACGTTTTTCCTATTAACAGTAGGAATTTGAATTTTATTTATAGCCTTTAGGCATCTAAGGCTCAGGCCGGTAAAACTATTCGGAAAAGTGCCGGTCAGGGTCTATGTTGAAGGTGCCATCCCGGCATTTGTCTGGTGTGACTCAAGAAAAAACGTAAGTCAGGATGTTCTGCCGATGGGATCGAACCCACGACCTCCCAATGCTATGTTAACGCTCTACCACTGATCTACGGCGGCTCGGTATTATAAGCAAGAGTTTTAATATTTTTTTTACGTGTTCATTTAGCCTCTTTTCGGTTTTTAACTCATTTATAGCCGTTTTTAGGTCCTATAGGAGTCGCACTGAAACAAAAATATATGTTTCAATGGTAAAGTTAGGAAGTAAAGAATAAAACCCATGAATCCGGGCCCTAGTGATGACTTAGAAACTGGAAGGTCCTTCTTATTTGCTTATCTTTCTCCGTTTTGACAATTCACGCTTCTGTTATCTAAATACACTTTCTTATACATGTAAGAATGTAAGTAAACTGCTTTGGAGGTCCATTGAACTGAGTGCTTGAGATTGCACTTTATCAAATACTGTAGGTCCCGTCCTTAGAAACCCACCAGTTCGTTTAGGACGTTAAATATAAAGGGCAAATCTATCCCCTGTGCAAATGGGAGCATTGGAGGTTGATATCAAATGAATCACTCAACCAGGAAGTTGTTAAAATGTCAGAAAATGGTGTGCTAGGGTTTCGTGCAGTATTCATTGTGTCACTTGTTATGGGCATCCTTCTCAAAATTAATATAGTACCCTAACTGTTGAATGGTGACAAAAATTTAACATCGTATAATGAAAGGAATTTAATATCTGACGTAGTGTTTTTTTTAATCCTCGAATTTACTCTTTTGTACTTACCGAATTATGTACATGTTCCCAGTGGTGAGTAGTGACGTTTACTAGGGTCTTTTGGAATTTCGAAATATTCCGAAAAGGCGAAACTTGGGAATTCCGGAATCAAAAACTTTGTCTGTCATTAGATTTAGTTGTTATCGTATCGGTTTTGTGTATAAATCTTTTTGGGACATTCAAAATTTCGATTTCAAGCACGTTCTAGATGCAGAGGATTAATATGTATTTCTTGAGGACAGAGCTCTCATAACGTTTATTTTATTTATGCCATTTTAGTGCAATGCTTTAAAAAAAATAAGACTCTACAAACACCCATGTCGTAGGCAGAATTCGAACTTGCAACCTCCTGAACGGCATCACAACGCCTAAGTCAACATCACTACTGAGCTCTGCTCTCTCTTGTGGACGACGCAGTTGTGCGTAAGAGTGTTAGGAATTCCGGAATGGAAACTTGGACCTGAAATCAAGGAATTGCAGAATGTCGGATTTTCTGAATTGCATATAATAATAATAATAAAAATCCCTATCGGTAGGCCTACAGGCTAAGGTAGATCTCGAAGTTTCTTTTTTATTTTCAAAAATTCAAATCTCGCCTTATATGAGAGCTATCGAGAAATTATTTATTGGTCTTTTGATTATTCATCAAGAGCTGTTCAACGATACCCCACAAGACGTATATATATACTCGCTTTGTTTCGCTGGAAGCGCTGCCAACAGATCCCCGTAGTGGGTTCGCCCCCAACTTCAGTGTTTTTGAGAGGATGCGCCTCCTTTATCTTAACCAAAATCTCCCTGCAGCACTACACCACCATGGTGTCCATCTGCACCCTCCCACGAGGGGCTGCGCCCCCAAAGGGGAGGTTTGCCCCATTTATTGTAACCTACTCTTGGTCATACACCTTCAAAGAAAATTTCGTTTCTCTACCTTCAGTGATTTGGAAATTATGTTTTTGGGGCGGCCATTTTGGATCCAAGTTGACGACTTTTTGAAATTTTTCTTTTATTGTCTTGACCTATTTGTGATGGTACACCTTCAAGTAAAATTTCATTTATCCAGCTCAAACGATGTGCAAAATGGGATATTGGGTGGCCATTTTAGATCCGAGATGTCTACTATTCCCAAATGTTGTAATATTTCCCTAAACTACTCGTCATAATGCACCTTTATGCCAAATTTCGTTTCTGTAGCTGAAACAGTTTGGAAAATGTTTTTTGAGGTCCGCCATTTTGGATCCAAGATGGCGTCTTTGGATATATCATGTAATATTTTAGTAACATACAAGTGATAATGCACCGTTACCAAATTTGCTATTTCTAGCTGCAGCCGTTTAGGCTGTGTATTCTATACAACAATTGGTTCGGCGGCCATTTTGGATCCAAGATGGCGACTTTTTCATCATTTCGTAATATTTTCTTGAACTACTAGTGACAATACACCTTTATGCCAAATTTCGTATCTCTAGCTCAAACGATATGGAAAATAGATTTTTTGCTTCCGCCATTTTAGATCCAGTATGGCGTCCTTGAATTCTTTAGGTAACATTTTCGTAATCAAACAGTGATGTTTTACCTTTATGCCAAATTTGTTTTCAATAGCCCCAGCGGTTTAGGCTGTGTATTCTATAAAACAATGGGTTCAGCGGCCATTTTAGATCCAAGATGGCGACCAATTTTGCTCATTAACGAACTTAACCGAGCTATTAAGCCTAGAAACAACATATAAAAATTTGGTCCAAATATCTTCAAAATTATGGCCGCTAGCGTGTTAAAAAATATATATATATATATATAAGTATATATAATATCTCAATAGGTATATTTTTATTCGAAATCTACCTAATAATCGGAATTCAAAAGCTTCGGAATTTCAAAATAGGCTAGGGACGTACGAGCACCAGTCAGAATCGGTCTTGTTAATCATTGGATCCTAGGTTCGTTACCCGTGGGCGACACAAGTGGTTCGTAATCTCTTCAAATTTAGGACATTATCATCATCCGATGGAAGGCAATGGCAAATCACCATCGGGTTTACCTTACCTACAGACCTTTTGGGTTATAATTTAATATTTTTTAATGGTCTTTATTCATCAGACCGGGCCGGGATAGCGAAGGGGAAAGGATTCGGGAAAGTATCGACCAGGGCCTGTGTTCAAGGTGCCATCCCGGCATTTGCCTGGTGTGACTGAAGAAAACCCCTGAAGAAACCTTATTTAGGATGGTTGGCCGCTGGGATCGAACTCATGATCTCTCGAGTGGTACCACTGAGCTACGACGGCTAGGTATCTTTGGGTTATAGACCTGCCTCCAGGCAGAACATCATCTTGCTTCTTGGCACTTGTTGAATCGTCTTACCCGACATGTGTAGGATTGCTGATTCAAATAGTTGTACCGCACGACTGTCCACTTTGCGTTGAAAGATTACTACTGACCTACTACGACACTCAGTGTAGCTATATCCGTATTATGCAACAAGATGCTGCACCAACATTTTTTCTATTATTATTATTATTACACAGACAGTTGGTGAGTACTTATGCTTATTTATTATTACATACTAGACTTATAAAACTCTCTCTGTCTTTAGCGCACACATAACTGAAACAATACCGCCAAGAAATATTTTTCTCCTGCAATTGTGGTTAATAATAACAGATGTGGCTTGACGTGTACATGATATCTCTAATGAATTACACAATAGGTTTGTAATGTTCGCTATACTATGTTTTATTACGTCGTGACATTGACGGTAAATAATGGTTTTGTACAAAAGAATAAGACAAAAAAACGCATCTAAATGGTCTTTGGAGTGTGTTCACGGCCGTTGGGTTTACCTTGCTTAGAGATACGTCTGAAGCCCTAAATTCCTTTCTATATAAATGAAAAGAAAACATTTTTCTGCATGCCTGCAAACAAGTGCAATGTTAAAGTTACCGTGAATTGCAAGTAGTGGAGAGCATTGTGGTACTGTACTATACAGGCGTTGAAATCTCCACTGCTTACAAAGCCCTGACTGAATACTGAATGTATTAACACATAGAAGAAACATTGAAGGACTGCGGAGAAACTGAACTCTGGTCTATTGCTAGTTGTATGATTACTGTACAGTTACTGGGCGAAATTGTATTATTTTCAAAACAGTGGTATGTCTTGTCTTGCTAGGAACTTTAACGTTTTCCAGTCGTCATTGAATTTTCATCTGAATTAGAATTGAATTAAAGGTCTTTAGACAACTTTGGCTCAGACCGGATGGATGTTGGTGGGAGAATTGCTGAAATGAGGAAACGAAAGAACACCGAGAAAACCCGTACGCACGGTATTTGTCTACCCACAAACCCCACTTGACATGATCTGCTGCTTACCTTCATCGTTGAAATCATTTGATTGTTTTAGTGAATATCAAACCTATAACAATGAACATCCTTCGTTCCTTCTCTTTTTAAACGGGCAGTACTTTAAACGGCATTATTTTGTTTTTTGTTTAATCTATTTTACCCGTGTTGCCCCACCTCCCCCTATTTAATCTCTTCATCTTTTAAAATTATTTATATATTTGCTATTTGTTGTGTTTGATTTGTAATTGTTGTACTTATTTGAAAGTTATTGTTCTTTTTGTGCTTACTAAAAAAAAAAATGATTTTTTTCCTACTTCCATCTAATGGACATTATACTGGGTTTTGATTTTTGATAATTTGTTCGCTTTTAATAAAGATTCCTTTTTATTGTTTTGTAATATGAAAGTATTATACTGTTTCTTTTCATATAAAATTTAATATTTTTCTTTAAAAAGATTACATTATATACCCAATTTTTGTAGTGGATCTATTTACTAGCGTACTAATTGTGGTCAGGGAAGGGATTTTTCATCTTTGTGAATTATTTTAAGAAACTTTATCTGCGTTATATCAATTTTCAGCATTGTCACATTATTGCTATTTAGAATTGGAAACATTTTATTTTTTACTTTATACATCTGCCTTGAAATCAATAGGTCCCGGGGTCGATTTCCGGTGGGGAACACAAGTGGTTCAGAGCCCACGTTAAACTGTAGGTCCCATCCTTAAGACATCATCATCATCCAATGGAAGGCAGTGACAAATCACCATCAGTTCACCTTGCTGGACAGGGACCTGGGGATCAGGATCTGCCTTCTGGATGATGGAACACCCATCATCATCATCATTATCAGATGTAGTTTAGGACCTACGTATCTGTTAGACAAGACAGAAAAGATATTTATACGTATTTTTTTTTACATTCTTCTGTTGAATTTTATTTATAGCCTTAAGGCATCTAAGGCTCAGGCTGGGATAGGGATGGGGAAAGGAAGTTGTCGGCCAAGGCCTATATTAAAGGTGCCATCCCGGCATTTTCCTGGTGTGACTGATGAAAACCTCAGTCAGTATGGTTGACCGCTGGGATCGAACCCACGACCTCCCGAATAATACTCCAATAGCTCTACCACTACGCTACGGTGACTTTGGTTACATTCTTGTGTTGTATTTTTCCTTATCGTGGGAGAAATTAAGTCCATGAGAGTCTTATTTTCTCCAGTTGTCAGCGCATGTAAGAAATCCTTTGCACGTGCGTCTGTAATATTGTTGAATTGGTGAAAACTGTGTGATTTGTTGGAGGCGATTTCAATTTCTTTACTTTTCTCTTCCGTAGTATTAGTAATAGTTTATTTATTTATTTATTTATTTAGAAACATGCTATGAGCACATAATTTATTATGCATGGAAAAAAAATATTAAATCACTTCTTCGCAGTAGAATTCAGTGCGTAAATTACCGCTCTGAGAGTTTATGTGCATTTTATGATTGTAAGTACGCTGTTCAGATTGATTCATTGTCTATGACTCTGATTTCTTTTTGAACCTGTTGTCTGTTTGGATTGTACAGTGCTGCTCCTACTTTATTATCTTTTTTTTTCCGTCAATCTATGCAAAGAATATAGAAATATTGCCATTTTTCCTTATATGGAGACATATTATTAATAATAATTAGAAATACGTGTTGTTATTGTTGGGGATGTGCGGTAGAATGTGTATTTTTTATATTCTTTTATCCATAAATTGAAATATTTTTTTCTTTTTCTGTTATATATATACATTGAGAGAAATTTTCAGAAATATTCCTGGAGAAAGCCACAGGCAAGCTGCATGGAAATTACCTGTAACTGGATTGATAAAAAAACATATTTTTTTCATAATCATAAGATTGAAAGGGACTAGGGAGTGAGGGTGTTCGAAAGTGCGAAGTATTCCATTCCGAAGTTTCGACATTCCCGAATGTCGAAAACCTCAAAACCTAGGGATCCTCATCTGATTTAAAACGGCGGGATGAATACAGGCGAACGCTCAATCCAAATTTGAAGTATCTCCTTTTATTTAGGCGTTAGCCTGTGTTGTAGGCAGACAGACAAAACTAAAGAGGACCAAAAAAATTTTGGACCACTAAAAAATCAAATTTACTTCATATGAAAAACAATTAAGTATGTTTGCTTTTCATAATTACACTAAAAAAAAATAAATTAAAAATTGAAATTCCTATAGTTTTGGCAGCACGTAAAGCTAGTTATAACAACTACAAATTAATTAAAGCAGACTCGATGACAGCATGTAGTAAAAATCGGATTTGTTCATTCCACAGAAGTGTCTGGTGTCAGCAGATTGAAAACTACCAACATGGTCGCTGAATTAAGATCTAAATTCAGTTATTCCCTACCTGATATGGTCAAGGAGCTAGCTGCATTACAGGCTGAACGCAGATACTACAGAAATACTATTAGAAAAGAATGTAGCGTTATCACATAGTAGGTGAATCTGAAGTCAGTTTCTCTCTGTCTGTTTCGTTTAGACGCTAGCGTGGGTTGGTCTGAGTGCATGGAGTGTAATCCTACCACAAGAAAGGATTATGACGTAATCAGACTGAAAGTATGATGGGCAAATCAAGGTCACTGAACCCAAATGTGAACTCAGTTTCTGATATTTATGTTCTTTCATTCAGGAGCTAACAGGCCTTCTCTTGGAAACGGACGTACCAATCAAAATCTGTCAATTCAGAATCTGAAGTCAGTTTCTCTCTCAACACCTGTTTTCGCTGACGCGCTAACCTGCGTCTGAAACTAGTCGCGGAGGGGCTACAGACGAACAAATGTGAACTTAGGTGAGGACCTAACTTTTTGTGGGGGTCCACTTAGGGCCGTAGCTTGTATTTTTTCAAGCGGGAGAAAAATCCCTTTAAAGAGGCCGAAAGCCGAACGCCCCCTCCTTACCTTCATTTGGTGCCTGGGACACTTGCCCCCTTTGCTCACCCGTACTTACGGTTCAGTAAAAGTTAAGGGATCATTGTAGAAAAACAAATTGTGTATTCGACTCTGACATTAGCGATCAGATATAGTGGATTAATTTGTCTACACAAAGTGAAATTTGCCGACCGGTTAACCGTGCGGTCTAAGGCGTTAGGCCAACAACTCAAAGGTCGCAGGTTCGAATCCCGCCAGGGGCATGGATGTTTGTGGGTTTTTTACTAGGAGTATAGGGTTGAATTATGACGGACCGAAGTCAAAAGTTACTAGATTAGTCCATATGAAATAAAGTTTACCAAAGTGTTTCAAAGTGGAGTTTAAGATAACTGGTTTTCGAGGGGGGAGAAACGTTCCATAGCCACTTTGCTTTTTATAGTTGCTCTAGGCCTATATAAGTTAAAAAATATATATTAGTGTAACGGTTAAATATTGTACTTTTCATGTTTTAAGTTCTCAAAATGAAGCCGTTGACGTCTGTCTCCAGCGCCCTTTGGAACTGCCAGATATGAATTATCACGAAAATCAGACTATGTTTTTTTAATAATGAAGCTCATTTCGGCTGTCGCTATATTGAATTTTGATTATTTTCTTGTTTAGTTCAGAGTTGAACTTACAGTGCCATTTAGAAACTAAAACTTCAAGTTTTAAACCGTTTAGTGAAGATAAACCTATATTTAAACAAGTTAAAAAAAAAAATCCTAGATTGTCGATAAAAAGAATGGTGCATGAACAGTACAACAGGGAAAAGAATAGGTCATTAATTTTGCGAAATAATTTAGAAGTAGTTTTAATAGTGTTTCATAAAGGCTGAACATGAAAAGGATGTAAGGTGACCTCGGCACTTGAACTTAGCATCAACCAACTGACCTCTATCAAAAGAGAACTGTTCTGAGCAATATAGTTATATAATAAAATTGTATTATTATTATTATTACTGAAGGTTATCATGTCACTCAGACGGGCTAATACAACTAACATTTGTGACCAAAGGCAAGTAATAATAATAATAACAATAAAAGTCTGATGAAATGTTCGGAACCGTGCAACGACTGCGTAACGTAGAGGGCATATCTATTATATAAAATATACGCAACTGTGAACACACCGATAGATGACCTTAGCATCGCTATTTTTTTATTGTTAAATTTATGTCACTGAAAATGGCACTTGACCCCATTCGATATGATACCCTTCAATTAAAGAAACATTCAAATACTAGTTTACCACGAGTAGATCTATAGGGATCATAGTTCCACCCAAATCTGTACATTTCAGTGTTCATTTCTTTAAATAATAATAATAAAGCGTTTTAAAGACATACTTCTCTTAATCAATTCGTCATTCTTGAATTGGTACGCCCCATTCTTTTCTTTTTGTTCATGCATTAACATTTTTTTTCCCTTCTTAGTACGAATTGTTTATGAAAAGTATGTCTTTAAAAAGCTTTATTATTATTTTTTTTTCGAGTCATTTCGGTGATCGGGTACATTTTCTCAAGCTAATGTTTTGTTACATAAATCCTAAAATGTTCTGCAACCCGTCAAACCTAATATCAATGCAGGCTAGTATTGATTTTAGGATAAAGAAGTCCATTTAAAAAGTAAAAATATGCTTTTAAAAAATATGTATAGAAGAAATACATAAAAGTAACAATGGAATATTGTATTGTCACGCGACTTACGTCGCTGTGAAAAATTTCATCATTCTATGCTGTTAGGAAATGAGCTAAATTAATAATATGCTTCGTAATTTTGCGTTCCATAAAATCCTGATACAACAGGTTTCCTATACACTAGGGGGGGGGGGGGAGGACTGGATTTCATAGAAAAGTAACGGATTTTGCAAAATGGGCTAATAAAACACAGATTTTTTAAACTGGGGGGAATTATTAGAGGAAAATCTAGAAATTCAAAAAAATAAAAGGTCAAGGAATCTAAAAAAAACAGCAAGTTCTAACAAATCTCTGATAAATGTAATATTTCTTGTTCAGAAACTTACAGAGTATTATTGTTGTAATCTAGAGCAGCGTTTGGCAAACTATTTTCAACTGCGGGCCAGTATTATTAGTTGGTAGGTTCAACGGACTACCCTGCACCTGCCCAAGGGGAGGCCTCGAGGACCACCTATGGTCCGCGGATCACACAGTTTGCGGAACGCTGATCTAGAGGATACCTGAACTGGTACCAACCATACTACTTCTTTGTGTTTGATGCCCTTTTTTCTTCTCTTTATTGGATCATTCTCTTCTCCTCTAATTTAATTGTGCGTCTTGGTTCATACATTTTTTTATTTCCTTGGAGTGGGCTGATGTAATACGTACTATTTCGTATCAATATTTTAAGACGATAAGACATCCACACAAAAGGGTGAAGTAATTTGAACTGTGAAGACTTTGTGGTAATTTATATTATTGTAAATGACACAGACAGAATGGCCGATTGCTTTTAGAGGTGTCGTTCCGTCCATGAAAGATAGCCTGAATTGATGATCCAGCTTGCCAAATGAGGTTTTGAAATTGCTTTAATTACAGTAATATACTTTCTGAAGTTTTTTTAAAAAATATCCTCACGGACTGTTCACTAATAAGATTATAATAACAGACATTTCATAAATTAAAAGTGGAAACCTTAACATTTACGATGTCAGTTCTGAGAGAAAATTCAGTCAATATAGATCAGGAAATTGTAGTTGGAATAGTCAAGGAAAACCTGGAAAAGCAAAAAAATTAAATGGTGTGAAAAAAAAAGCGTTGAAAACTATACAATATGTCTTTTTAACATGATAACTATTGTCCATTTCGATGCTATCGACTCCTCTGCGTTAAAGCTTCAGCACATTCAAACTTAGACCCTTCATAAAACATTAAACCACGAAACAGACAATAGGTTATACAAAAGACTTCAACAATTAATGTACAGTGGGATACTTACAATAGTTGAAATAGATTTTTGTATAAGTAACACATTAAACATTTGTGACGATAAAATAGACAACAGCATTTTATCTATTGCTAGTCTTCGTTCCCTTTACCTGGGAAAAGTACTCGCCAAGGGTCGTCATCCTTCGACATTATGACGGATCTTAGATACCACTAAAGGACCACAAATGTAAATTAAAGGGATCTCAGCATGGCATAGAGGTTAGCTCTCTCGCTTTTCCGCCGAAGACCATTGAACGGAGTTGTTCGGAGTCCACTTGACCAAAAAACTGTAGGTCTTGTCCTTAAAAGCTGGCAAAATCATTGAAGACGTTGATACAAAGTCAGTCAATATGTAAATTAAATAAAAACTATGTATTATTATATGTGGAAGTGGTACACAAAAAGTTTTCTTCTCGTTGGAGGTTATTAATGGGATATTCTACATTTTTTTTTTCTTATCGTCATTTGTTTCTTCAAACTCAAAGGGGGGAAAGAATGAACTGTTTGCGTGTGTATTTGTGTATGACGAAAAAGCAAGGCAGTGCAGCCAAGAGCTAAATTGTTGGCTACTGGTTTCGGTAGTTTTGGCATACCCATTAGATCCGTTGCACGACGAGAGAAAGAAAAAGAAATTTACGGTTAGTTTTTACTGAATTGGCTTGTTTTCAGGAAGTAAATACAAACGTGTCCACTATACGGCAGCTATGTGAAAAGTTATGCTGTAGGCAGCGGGCAAATATGCAGACGATATTCCTTCTTAACTGGCTGTATGTTTCGTTTCGTTTCGTTATTTTTTAACCGACCAACACAGACACAGACACACACACACACATGCACATTGAAATTCTATGTCGATCTCAGAATTTAAAGAAAAAGAAGTTGAATTGGAATGACTGGAATGTATGTGCAGTTAAATACTCTTTATTACATGTATATCTCAAAGAAAAGTCTTTACTACGACTTTGTAACCTTGCGTATTGAGTGTTGCCAACTACCGTAGTATTTCAGTAAGTTTACGCTCAGATCCGTAGACGATCGGAGATGTTCCGAAATTTGTAGGATTTGGCAACACCGCTACTAATATACGTTGCGAGTACAAGAAATAAAACGTTTATATCAAATTTGTTTTGTTTTGTTTTTTTAAAAAATGGGTCACTGTTGCCAAATTGTTACACTTTGTTTCTTTACTCATCATTTTTAGATCACCAGGTTCTTCTTCTTCTTCTTCTTTTTACTTGTGAATAACATGATGGCAAAGGTGAATGTCTCTCCCAATTTCAGTTTTGTAGCTTTTTTTTGTTTTTAGTTCTTATTGTGGCACTATGATTGACATTAGCGTGAAGCCTCTTGACGTGAAAAGGACAGGTGATGATTTCCCTAAGATAATGAAATATTCATGGAACAGTATTTTCATAAATATACATATGATTGAGTCACGTTAGCCTAGCCTGTCAGGTTACATCAGAATTTAAAACATAAGTTGATAAAGGATTCCAATCTTTTTGTATTACACTAAATCATTTTACCTATCCGACTCCTCAAAAAGAAAAAGAATTTTTACATGAATAAAATACCTTATCTCTAACACTAGATGGAAGCACTGCACTACATCCGTGTATTTTTATCGTTGGACGAAATTGCAATGCTGTTTCTATAAATTCAAGCCTATAGAGTACAGAGTTTTAACTTTTAAGGAAGAAAGTTCATAACAACAAGATTCCTGGGTTCGATTGCTACCAATTTCTAACTTTTTGATCTTTTTTAAAAAAAAGAAACTACATTTTTTGTGTATATATAAATGTTCTGTTGTTTCCTTTGAATTTTCAACATTTTTACAGAATTTACAGAAAAAGGTTAGCTAAAGTCAGGTTAGATTCCATTTTATTTTTATTATAAGCGATGCAAACACCAAAGACAGTTTTCCAACCTTCTCTCTCCTCATACAGCACATAGTTCAGCAGGTGGATAACAGCTACCACTGCAAAAATCATTGAAATCTGCAAGCTCTCGTCATGCTGTTGAAGACTACTGTGACTGGCAGGGCTGTAGTCGAGGGTATACGGAGGGATACCCCGTATACCCTCTGATTAACCTTACACATTGTCGTATACTTTTTGTTATGATGCGTATACCATCTTCTTTCGTTTTATTTATGTATTTAATTTGGCAGTTACCCCAGTGAGACTATTACGATTAAATCCATGTGAACGGGAACAAAATGCTGAGAATGGGAAGAGAGTATAACTACATGATGTGCGTCAGTATTTTATGTTCTGACTACTGTAATAATTTTGTAGAAATGCACACATAGTGTACAGTTAATTTGAGCTGAACGTTGGTCTCTTTGTACTGGTTTTGTGTAATATGAGATCTGACTTTTGCTTCCGAAAGCATACACAAGGTAAAAGTTTGATTTTTCGATGTATGGAGTAAATCCTATTATACTATATAGATTTGTAACGGGGTGAGCAAGTAAGTCTTATATTGAACTGTAGGGCTAACTGGTTCTTAAGTGATATGGATAGGATGCTTGGTAGTTGTGCGAAAGTCTCAACGATCTTCTTGTTTCTCTTTCCCTCAATACAACAAATCATACATGTAATTTCATTCTTAATGCCTCATTGGAATATACGAGGGAGAACTCGAAAGATGTGGAAAAACTTCGGGAGGTAATTCCTGAGACCAAAACAAGAAAAAAAAGTTCCCTGGCAAATTCTCGAATTCCGCTTCATGCAAGAGATACAAAGTTGCCAACTTGGAATCCAAAATTGATCTTTACTTTCCCCCACCCTCGGTCGCCTCTACCTCCGACATGAGCATAACTTTTCTGCTTATCAGTTAAAATTGTCAACAATCGATTTTGGATTCCAATTGGCAACACTGTATCTCTTACACGAAGCGGAATTCGAGAATTTGCCAGGAGGACTTTTTCTTGTTTTGATCTCAGGAATCAACTCCCAAAATTTTTCCACATCTTTTGGATTCACCCTGTATATAATCAAACCATTTTGAGTTTTCATTTTTTACTTTTTGTAGAAATAAATTTATTTCGTCCCTATAATTAATGGAAGTATGGAACAAAAGTGATCTCTGTTTAAAGATTCATAAACTTGGTGTAGGCTATATCCTGTGAAAATTCTGGGACTACACAGCACTGGTGACGTTATTTTCAGAATTTTTACTTTTGCGAGACACTTCTTATTTTATGTTGTTCATTGTTAAATAAATTTAATCTTACAGGATTAGATATTCTCTATTACAGCGTTTCTCAACCTTTTTCACTCTGCGCCCCCTTCTACCATGTCTTCTAGCCGGAAACCCACAAAAGTAATTTTCTTGTTTATAAGAAGCGTTTTCGTTTCACTTTGTATAAAATTGCGCTGTTTATATATATATATAAATGAAAGTGACGCAAAAAGTGCTTGACCAATTGGAATGATTTTTCGCACATGATCAGACAATGGACACGTTTGGGAAGTTATCATATCAGTTTGATTCTAAAGTTCAGAGATATATATTGAATCCAAAATAGCGTAGCCCCAAAATCCATTTTCCATACTGTTTGAGCTAGAGATACGAAATTTGGCATGAAGGTGTATTATCAAGAGTAGTTTAAGAAAATATTACATTTAGAAAAAAAAATCGCCATCTTGGATTCAAAATAGTTGCCCAAAATCAATTTTCCAAACCTCTAAAACTAGAGAAACAAAATTTGGTATGCAAGGTCACGAGTAGGTTACAATAATGGGAACCTGTGGGGACGCAGTCCCCCGGAGAGTCTGGTTACGATTAAAGGAGGCGCAGCCCCAAAAACTACCTAAGTTCGGGGCGCAGCCCGCCACGAGGAAGCGAGTATTGGTGACGGTCCCAATAACTGTTGCTTCCATATGTTATTCACCCTGCACCAACGAGCGGGAAGATCAGCCAGCCATTAGTAATTATAAAAGAAAAAAGCAGCAAGCAAAGAGAATACCATATTTATTAGCTTTAACCTACAAAAGCCTAGTTAAATTAATTTGTTTGCCACCCCTTATGTGAGAAACCCTGGACTATAACAATCAATCAATTTCATCAACGCAACAAAATTAAAAATTCGTCATGAACAAAAGACATGGTTATGAACTTGCTTGATCTCTGTAGGAATAGCATTGCAATTTTGTAGGAATAAAATATATTAAACATAGATGATCGTGGTACATTCCAGCTTTGGATATCGCAGTTTTACAGTAACGTCAATGCCAGTCCGGAACTAACAACGTAATCTGGTGGACAACTGAGAAATCAATACCGGTTGATGTGGTCCTTAACTATCCAAAATAATTCTCACTATCGGTGCTGATATCGGTCAACGATTTTAACCAGTGTTAAGAACGTGACTTACCTATTAGTAGTGCAAACATTGTAGACTCTCTCTCTTGAAGGTAAGACGGAAAAAATTCCTTGAAAGCGAGAAATTGACCTCGATGTACGTACTATTATAGGAAGACCGACATCTTCGTTTACTGTCTTCTGGTTTGCCTTGAAGGCTTAACTTTTACTAAAGATCTGTTATTTGCGTCTCGATCTGTACGTGGACTGTGCAAACAGAAAAACACGCTTTAAGATCTTTTTGTTTTTCCCCAGCAGAACTTCAGGAAAAGGCAGTTTTTGTTCCTGTGAGTGTCGTAAGCTCACAGCACAGCGTTATCTTAGCCAGTAGAGCAGTGTCCGTATTTCGACAGAGGTCGCCAACCTTTCGTTAGCTTCGAGCGCCTGGTAGAGGAATTCAATTTTAAATTTAACCTCTGCAAAAGAATATTAATAAAATTCTGCATGTAAAGGGGCAGAGAAGTTAAATACATAGCAGAATAAAACGGAGTATAATGTCAACGAGATATATTCTACTTTACTACTACTATTACTAGGACTACTTCTGCTACTAGTAGTGCTTTATCAATTGAAATTATTACCTGATTTTTTTTGGTACACTAACTCATAAAAAATGGGCTAATTGAATAAATCCAAAAAAAAGTTTCACAGTATAGCAATGATGAATAGGGATTCTGCCGGGATTTTCAGTTTGCGGGAGGGGTGTAAAGTCAAAATCGGAGAGGTTTGCACGATTTCTATCGATACTTTACCGTAAAAAATTTAAGTTGGGGGTGCTCTCGTAGATTTGGGGATGACACCCCTGCAAGGTAGGTCTGCCGAAAGCACTGTGAATGAGTATTCGTCATATATTTAAACTCAGCCTTCTATACATGTTGTGCTTGGCACATATATTAGGCCCATGTTGTCATTCTGTTGTGCAAGTTTCGAACATCCAGAAAAATTAAAGCGGCCATTTTCTATGTATGTGGGAGTACATTTTTGTACACTTCTTTTCGGTCAGATATGGCTAATTGGTGTGAGCGGGGATAGATCCAGCATACATTGCTTTAACTACTAGCTAGCTTGAGATATGAAAGAATTTTCTCACTATATATTAAGTTGTGAAGCAAAACAAATTAGTGATTCGGAGTTTATGAAGACAATATTGTGAACAAGATGTATTTAGTAAATGCTTATAATGAAATTGTCGAACATTTAGTGTGTAGGAAGCAATACAAGCTCTCTTTCACAAAGTGATGTTAAACTCTGAACTAAGGGTGGGCGAAATCGGATTCTGAACAACCGAGACCGGGATCCTAAAATATATGGTTCTGAGGGAATCGGATACCAGGGTGAAAGATTCGGATCTAGGTACCTGGTTCCAAGATCGGAATGCTAGCTTCCAAGATCCGAATCCTCGATTCTAAGATCCGAATTTTCGATTCTAAGATCCAAATCTTTGGTTCCAAGATCCGAATCTTTGGTTCCAAGATCCGAATCTTTGGTTCCAAGATCCGAATCTTTGGTTCTAAGATCCGAATCTTTGGTTCCAAGATCTGAATCTTTGGTTCCATGATCCGAATCCTCGGTTCCATGATCCGAATCCTCAGTCCAAGATCCGAATGGTTCCAAGATCCGAATTGAGGCGCTCAGAAGCCAAACTAACTAACTCCTTTTATACACAAACTAAGAAATCAAGCTGTAAAGTTTTTTTTTTATTTGTAATAAAACAATTATTCAGTACTTTTAATTCTGGATTCTGGTGTATCGGTTCCAAGATCCAAATTCTCGATTCAAAAATCCGGATACCAGATTCCAATGTTATCCTGAAATGGATTCGTTAGGCTCCCGATAATTCAGATCCGGATTCATGAGACCATCCCTACTCTGTATACTTTTTGTATAGATTAACAAAATTAAAATATATCCTAAAAGAAGATGACAAAAAGAAACTGTAAAATTAATGTATTATTTTATTAAATTCTGAAAAATTCAATATACAAGGCATCTTTCAACAAAAATAGTGCAACATCCAGTTTAGGCGTCACTACACTTCCAAAATATTAGGTAAGCAAAGAACGAACAATTCCCATGACAAGAAAACGAAAGAAAAGCGTTTTAATTCAATTGGCCTTCCAAGACTGTAATTTTGTCCAACGGGGACGAGAAGGGAAACTTAAAAAGATGTTTTCTCCGCTTGGTTGATACGCATCACCCCATCATCAGATGCTAACCAATCCCTTGTACCGTACAGAAAATTAAAAGGTAGGCTTAGGATGTCGAAGCATCAATTTCTCCCATTGAATAAAAAGGACTTACCAAACAGGTTATTATTATAAATGAATGTAGCATGAGAATCTTTTCTTTTTTTTTAGTTTCATTTTATTTATTGCTTTTTTTTTTTCTGTTATTCATTGTAGCATATGTCGTGACAAATCATTGCGACACAAGAATCATTCAATATTTATAGGTTATGAGACAAAGGCTTCAAAAAGGAAAGTAAAACTCTTGATTTCTATGAGCCTTCTTGTCGGCCATTTTTAAATTTTCTTCCTCATTATTATTGTTACACTGTGGCCCGACTAAAACCCCGTCTTTGTCGGCATTTAGCTTGCTGGGAAGTACGCATTAAGAAAAGGAGGGAGAAGCCGTTGCATCCTATTAAAGAGGATGAATCATACGCTGAAAGGAAGAGGGAGGTGGAAGATCGAATGAATTGAAGAAAGCTTATCGAGGTTTAACGGACCTTCCGCATAACGTTAATAATATCTTTAATAAAATGTTGGATTAAGTCTTTACACGTGAGCGCCAGTAGTAAAAACAACAACCAATAACGGATGTAAATACTTGTTTCTTTTTATCGTAATGATGATATAAAATTGACCTGTAACATGAGATAAAGTTATCAGATTCCCGTAAAAGGATTTAAGGTTGACAAAGTACAGAAAAGGCTTCCTTTTAGTTACGCTAGGCATAAATTTAAATTGGAAAAGCGAATGATTCGGTTTTTTTTTTCAAAAATGCAAATCATGTTTTTTTTATTTTCTCACAGAACTGTCGCATGTATTGTGGTCTACATCAGTAACCATGTTTTGCATTCACAGAGAAATGCGAAATCCACATAACTTTTGACTTAAGACAAAAAAAAAATGCTTTTTATTTCAGTTGAATCAAATACCGTTATAACTGTCTTCCTGTTTTGTGTGTGTGTATTTTTTTTAGCCACATAGAGAAACAAACGTTGTGATTTCAAGATATGCATAAAAGAAAGTGAAATAGTTGAAGAAAAACATACCGTATATATGAAAAACCGAGTGATGATTGCTTTTGATTTACACAGTTTTTTTTTGTTTTTTTCGTAATCACTGAATGCATTTATGAGTTTTTTTTGCAATAAAACGATATTGCAATATCTGTGATTCATTCAAAAGTTGATTACTGTTTCTTTTCACCTTGTCTTCAGGTTTCCCACGTATTGTACTTTCTTTATTGGTTATATTAAAATGGTTGTTGAGCACACGGGCGGAGTAGAGTGAAGTCTGGGGAAATATTCACAAATATTTGGGTTCAGTACGGTACACTGCCCTGCTCTTTCTTTCTTTGGTGTGCGGATGGCCTTACATCGAATCACTTAGAGTTGCCACGTGTTCCGTATTATACGGGATTTGATTTGAAAGATAATATGAAGGGTGTGAGGCAAGAACATGGTAACCCACAATGTTAAACTTTTAAGAAATTCGAGTTTTACTGCTGCACAAGTCATTTTCATTGGCTGAAAGCTGATTTTTCACGTAAAGCTATACATAAAGGCTTAAAATAATTGTACCAAATCAAAATAACGAATTTCTATTTTTCATGCTGCTGTGTGGGTTACCATGTTTTATTATTTATACCATAATATTCGCTACCTGAGTCACTCAAGAATAAATCTTTTCACTGAACTCGCTGTAAGAAATGTTTAATTTACAAATTCTTTTCCTTTTTAGTGGCAAGCTGGTATACTGCTCCTCGTTTCCCGCCATCTTAATTGTTGGTTACCATCTTATGAATCCCAAAATGTTACAATGAGGTTTACCATAAGTAAATATTGCTGTCATCTCTGGAGCACAATTTCAACTCGGACAACATTAAACGACGCGGTATGATTGCTCTTTATCGGGTGCTGAATAACTCAAAAAATAAACATTTGTGGGTTACTATGTTTTTGCCTCACACCCTTCATATATTATACTGAATTTTCCTGTTCTGAAGAAATGATCAATGCTTTGAAATTCACTGAGATTTGTTCAGATTTTTTTAAATTTTTTTTATGAAGTTCTTTTTTCCATAAGACTGAATTGCGTGACGCTGGATGCGTTAACCAAAACTATGATGTGAACTGAAAATTGAGATATTTTTTTTCTTCTCTAAAGTTAATTTAGATGCTTTACCAAATATACTAACTAATATTGATATGTTGTAAGCATTTCTGGTTCTGATGCGTAGTTTTTTTTTTATTATTATTATTTCAATTCTTAAAAGCACACGGAGAGATGGTAGGAATAAATGTTCGGCAATTCTGATAAAATTAGAAATTCAAGTTTCACTTAATTTTTACTATAGTTGTCAGGAATTTCACGACTATGGATCATTACTGACAACTACGAAAAGTAAATAAAATATTACAGGTCTTAACGTAAAAAAAAAGAACAGAAGTAAAATAAATAGTGTGTTTAATAAATATACGGTACCAGTTTGTTAATTATTATAATTTATATTCTTAAAATTCGATAATACTGTATATTTCCTTGGTTTAACTGCACTGACCTGTCCCGTATTGATATACCAGAAGTCTGGCAACCCTACGTAATAAGTCATAGATAAAATAATCATAAATAACGAACTTCCATTAGTACATTTGACTTTTCTGCCATCTGGTGTCAGTTCTGTTGAACTAGGAGTGAATTAATCTCAATATGCTAGGATTGTTTCCATATATAACACGGAGTGCTGGCTCTGCCTTATTAGTCCGCAATGCATTAAAAACACCGATAATATACTAGTATTAATTCGTTCATAATTCAGTTAGATTGAAACCAGATGGCAGGACAAATAACGAAACTCTGGGGCTTCACTATACATACTTTTTTTTTTTAATCTGTGACTGGTAAATAAACTTGGTATTAACATTGACCTCTATCTAAAAGCGATACTGCACTGATCGATGTCATTAAAAATTTAATGAATATATGAAGTCAGGGAGTGAAGGTGACAGTTAATCTCGATCGTCCACTTCCAGTATAAACCAGTATGGACTAAATTTTCAGTTCTAAGTCAGATTTTTACATTTGTTATCGTTGTGCAGCTCATTTTTAAATGTATGTCTTGATTCTTTAAATATATATATATAATTTACATGTACTATTAAATGCATAGTCCGGTACGTGCGTAAGTCTAAAATTAAGACATAAATTTGAAACGGACAGCACAGCGATAGTAAGCGTAAAAAAAAACAACTAAACTAGAACTGAAAATGTGGTCCATATTGGTTTAAATGTTTGCTCTGGTGTCTGTCTATCATTCGACACTAGCCGATCATGCCAGTATTGTTACGTAGAGCTTGATGGGTACGAAAATGTTATGAACAACTGGCCCTAAGAATAGACGCGCACTGGTGATTAAAAATTGAGATAAAAATCACCTGAATTGTTCGCGCACTAGGAGACTTGCGAAATGGATTTCAAATAAAAGGTTGCATGCTGTACTCTGATTTTGTAAAAAAACTTAGTAAATTTTGTATTTTGGGTCATTTTAGTATGACTAATGACTTCGGCCCGTCTCAATTGCGCTACATGTTAAGTCTGTATAATCCACCATATCTAGATGTCTCTAAAAAAACATCCATATGTCCAATCCGGGATTCGAACCCAGAACCTTGGAGACGCTGGCCTGAAAGCCTGAGGCCATACGGCCACAGCGGTCGGCTGCTCTGATTTTAAGATAAAGAAGAAAATGCACAAAGAATAGTCAATGGGTTCATCCAATTGCAAGCCAGAAACTTTTATATCGGCAATTTGATAAATTCGCTTCATCTTTAAATTTGAATTTATTTATGGCCTTTTGGCATCTTCATCTCAGGTCGGGATAGGGTAGGTAGAGGATGGAGAAGGTATTGGTCAGAATGTTCATCCTCAGCATTCGCCGGGTGATAAGCGAGGGAAATCCTGAAAAACCTATCAAGATGGTCGGCCGTGGAGTTCGAACCCGCGTGTCTACCCATTACCAATCCGAAATCCGTGCCGTTAGCGCCAGGACCACGGGCGCTGGGTATTTGCATCTTTAGTCGTATCATACCGTACCAAAATACTACTTTTTGACTGGCTGTATACCACCACAAGGGAGAATGGTTTTAACATTAAAACAGTAGGGTATTGCTGACAAATATTTACTTTTCGAAATAATTTTGAGATAATTTTACAATGACAAAACATAACTCTGAAGTTGTAACTGAAAATAACAATTCTTGAACTTAATAAACTACTTCCATGATTATACGTTTAACCACAAAGTATAAATTTATTATTTAAAAATATAAATTCAACGTTTGTGCATTTTGTCTATTTACTTTCTGGACTTTTTTTTTTTTACTTCAAATATAAATAATTCAACATTGAACGATTACATACTTTTCTTGCAAACACACTATTTAATGGTATACAATTTCTTTCTGAGGGTACAAACCACAGCCACCGAATGGAGCAATTCAATTGCTAGTTGGCGTGGATAAGTTTAAACACATGTTGTGTTGTATTTCTGCAAGCGATAGTTCCTTACCTCCGAAACAGAGTGATTTAGTGATTTTAAAATTGTCAGTGCACGCGCTGTAATATAAAAAAAAGTACGTTTTTCATTTTCGCAATTAAAAAGTCACTCCCAAAATATTGCTAGTGCACACTAGGTGTTAGTGAGCATATAGTTTTCCGTTTTGTTGTGAACATTCTAAGTTTTTTCCTCTGAAGAGCTTAAACTGTAGAATATACCAGCATATTAGAACGTATCTCAGTTGGATGTCCATTTCGGTAATAAGATTCTTAACTAGCAAACCAGCATCGTGTTATTAGCGTAATGGCCTTTGCACCTTTCACGTTGTGCAGCGCCATGCTTTCTAACTCTTTTTTTTTTCCTTTATATTTTAGTTCAACCTGGTTGCACTAAACAGCTGTAGGAGGTGAAAAAGAAAAGAAAACTGTAAACTTGTTATTAAAAAAAAAAAAAAGGG